>OZ012741.1:39459872-39762372 GCA_963859935.3 Lathyrus sativus
CATGGCTAAGCCTGTTAGTTTTTTGTTTTGTTTTTTATTTTAGAAACAATCCTACCACAGTACGATCTATCTTCCTCCTCGTCGACTCTTTTTTTATTTTATTTTCTCAATTGCACTCTTATAACTCTCTTTCTTCTCCGTGTTTTTTATCGGTTAGCGTTCAATACCGCAAAATATATCATTCGTAACATCATATTATTATAGTCATTCTATTAATCTTAGTAATAACTCATTTTTTAGCGTCTTTTATTTTTTCAATTTACTAAAAGACATTTCACTACGGTCAATGTTAATAACTGCAGTGAAATATATGTATGTAAAGTGTAAGTGTTCGAATTCTAACACCAACAATTTTCGATTTTTTCGTTAAAAAAGAACTTGTCTTTATATTTCATCACGACGTATATTATCAACCATGGTATAAGGTGCTAATATTTCATCACAATTCTTATTATCAGCCATAGTGAAAAGTGTGTGTGTGTGTATTATATATATATATATATATATATATATATATATATATATATATATATATATATATATATATATATTATATATATATATTATATATATATATATATATATATATATATATATATATATATAAGCGAAGGTATCTCGCTTCAATATATAACAATTGTCTCTCTTAAAACAAAACTCTAACATCTCTCTTACTTGTCTCTCTCATATATTCTAATATCTATTAACGCTTCGACAATTTTTTTTCACAAACATGCAAAATGGAAACACCAAACTCATGCAACGAAGTCGTCTTCTTTGAATGGTTACCTTTCTGGCATTAAAACTTTCAGAATGTGATTTAACTCCATCAAATCTTAGGAAATGGTTACATTACAAGTTAGTCTTCACAATATATATAGGTTTTCACATGGTTCAATAGTTTATGTTTTCAAATATGTTTAGAAGTTAACTTAATATAAGTGAATGGATAACCTAAGAAGTGAACTTTGTTGTTTATGTATCATTGTTTATGTTTTAAAATAGCTTCTTTCATACTTTTTGTAGGATAATATGATATGTAGAACTTAAGATGAGTGAACTTTCTGTTGGTTTATGGATTATAAAAGTGTTTGAATTATAGAAGTGAACTTTCTACATATGTTATAATTACAATGTCATGTTAATACAATTTGACCATTAGTTAGAAAAGGTGAATTAAAAAAAGTTAACTCAAGAGACCCCATATTATGGGTATGGTTTAGAAATGATTTGTGTTGCTATGAAAAAAAATATAACGTGGATAAAGCTAAAGTGAGCACTGTGAACTTGTGTGAAAGACTCAGAATGACATTCATTCAAATTTAACACAAGTTTGCAGCTCAAACTTCAGCTTCATCCCAATGGTGAGAAAAATACACAAAGGGGGGGGGGGGGGGGGGGTTGAATTGTGCATACCAAAAATTTGTTTCACGTATGATAATGGAACTCCAGAATCTGAACCACATTTAGTGTTTGATATTAGAAATGATAACAGTAACAGAAATAAAGTGATTAGAAGTAAAAACAAGCAACACACAAAGATTATCCTAGTTCCTCTACTCAACTGAGAGTAGTTCAGTCCCTTTGCCTCAATAAGAGCTTTTAACTATAACCAAACATAATTTATTTTTCTTAAGAACACTTGCAAGAGACTTCAATGCTCAATCAACCTAGAAAGAGACTTCTGCTCAAACAAACTTGCAAGAGACTTTTGCTCAATCAACTTAGAAAGAGACTTCACTGCTCAAGTACACAGACAAGAGACTTCAATGCTCAAGCATGCAAGCAAGAGACTTCCTCTACTTTAAACATATAGTTTAGTAGAAAATATAACTATTATACTTAGTGTTGCACCCCGAAATTTGCCTAACCTTTTTCTTACTTGGTTTATGTTTCATTGCATTGGCATATCATTGATCTAACATTTGCATAGCATATCATTGTTCATTTGTGCAGAGGATCAAGTGTGGTTTATATTCAGAGGAGCCTATCTATAGGTCTTATTCAAGCTTGAGAAGTCACCAAAGTCACCAGGAAGAGGGTTGTGTTCTTAAGAAGTTCAGATGCTTGTGTGGGGTTCATCTCCTAGGCTGAGGACCAATTGAAGATTATCAGGGGGTTGTGAGGCCTTGATAATGGATAGAAGGTGTGGATATAGCTCATAGAGTTCCTTGAGGGTCATGAGAGAGCTCAGTCAAGTGTTTGTGCCAAGTGTGAAGAGCCACAGTTGAAGGTGTTGCCATTAGGGTTTTCATCCGAGTAACCCTAAGTCAAATGTGCAATTGAAGAGGATCAAAGTTCATTTTTAAGTCTTTGTGATCATGGAGAGTTGTGTTGAGACACATGAGGTGATATTCCAAGATCAATCCAAGAAGAATCTCAAGTGTGAGGAGTTGCTAAATCAGGGTTCTCAGGGGAAAATCCCCTATTTAGTGCCTAACTTCAAGACCACTCATCTCAATATAAGAGTTTCATCTCCACTTTTGGCCAACATGAAACTTATATAGCATGTTCTTAGCTTTAATTTGAGTACTAGAAGTCCTCCATTGGATTTATATAACTCAAGTTATGGTCCAGACAAGTTATAGGTCATCTGAGGAATGTGAAATTTGTCTGTGAAAGTTCACCAACTTCCAAGGAACGTTTGACCTAGAAGGGTGTTTCCCCTAAACTTTTGGCCAACATGAAAGTTGTAGGTCTTGATCTTAGCTTTCCAAATTGTACTAGAAGTTTTCCATCTGATTTATAGAACTCAAGTTATGAGGTTTACAAGTTAGGGGTATTTTGAGAAAGTGAGATTATAGGTCATTTGGCATTATAGGTCATTTTCACTATCTTGCAAGTTTCAAATGAAGTTTTGTCCAACACAAAACTTGCTCAAAATGATGTTTTTAGGTCAACCATGTCCTCATGATGAATTGATTTGGCTTAGGGTGAGACTTGGTTTGAGAAATTTGGCAAAAGGGAGAATTTAAAGGCATTTAATTGAAAAATTCAAGATTAATTCATTTTTGTGCTCAAACAAGGCAAGTGAGTACTCATTTTAATCAGAAAAGTCATTTTGAGTACTTTGGCAATTTTAGAATTTTCATTTGAGGTCTAATTCATGGTGGTTTGACTTGTAACTTCACAAATAAGTAACATATCATAACTTGGTCATGAGATGAGTTCAAGCTCTCTAATCACTCTATACAATCTCACCAGACCACAAGGAATAGAATTGAAGCTTCCAAGGGAAGATTTGAGTGAGAATTCGTGGATACCATTGTTGAAGATTTGAAATAAAATTGAAAATTGAATATTCTGATTTGGGCTTCTAATGGACCTTCCAAGCCCACAAACACTTTCTATATAAGTTCTATGATTGATTCAAAGCAATTTTGGAGATCATTTTGTGCCAGAACCAGAGTTTGAAGTTGGAGTTTCAAGAGGAGAAGTGGAAATCGTGATTTCAATTTAAGATCAATTCAAAGCAAATTGAAGCTACAAACACCTTCAGCATGCTTCCTTTAGTAGATCTGCATAGTTTGAAGCTGAGAATCGTGTTCTAGATACCTCAATTTCAAGCTCTAACACAGGTATGTAGTTTTCAAAATTGCTGAAGTTTCATCATGATCTAGCATATGTTAGCATACGGTTAGGCTTTAGGAGGTTGCTTTGATTGATTTTGGATCATGAATTGAGAGTTTAGAGACAAATTAGGATGAGGTGTGATTTCTGTTTGGAGCTGGTTTAGCTTGATTATAAGGATTCAACACGATTTAATTAGTGGAAGATGATTAGTGAAGCATAAGGAACAGATCTGTGGTTTTAGATTAAGGTTTGGTGATGATCAGAATTGTGGTGTGATTTCTGTTTGTGTTTGAATTGTAAGATCTATGAGGAATCAGTAAAAATGAACATGATATTTGAGTTCTACACGAAATTTGGAGTGAGATTGTATGATATTTGTTAAGTTTCCATGACCTGCAACTTAGGGACCACTGGAGAAGATGACCAGAGGTCATCTCCGGCCACTGCTGCAAGTTCCCCCCATTTCTGAGTTTCAAATGAAGAAGACGAGTTTAGAACCCTTGGATCTGGTTTGAAATTGGACTTTGTATGCAAATCGTGTGGCCATGACTTGTTTTGAGAATTTGAGTTTTGGAATTGAAACGCAGCGTTCCATTTATTCGCTGGCAGCGTATCGTCCCTTGGATCAGTCTACTTAGTCCATGCATCCAACGCCCCTGGTTTATTTCAGCATTTATTTTTTCTTTAATTCATTTTCTTTTATTTTTAATTCCATTAATCTTCTAAAATTCATTTTAATTTCAATATTCATTAGAAAAATAAAATAAAAATATGTCCATACTCCTCTTTTTATTTGTGATTTTTATGTGATTTTACATTTCATGTTTGCTTATTTTTCCATTTATTGAGCATTTTCCATTTTTTGCTTTTTATTTAATTTTGCATATTTGATGATTAATTTTGCTGATTTTTGTTCTTGCAATTGGTATCGAGTTTGAGGCTTATTTTTTGCTAGCTGGTAGATTAGAGATGCATGATCCCCTATGATTTAATTTAGATTTTTTAGACAACATTAACTTCTGTTTTGGATTAGGATCATTAGACCTTCCATTTTAGGGTTCTTATGTGGTACCTTGTGATCTAGGATTTCTTTAGGTGACTTCCCTTTAGATTAAGGTTCTGATCATTTGCCCATAGGTCCTTAACATGTTTAGGTTCCCTTAGAAAATTTCCTAGGATTTTAGAAGGTGTTTTAGTATTTTTCATAGATTTAGTACTTAGGCTAGTTTTAAGTTGCCTTCAACATAACACTTGCACTAGTTAAACCTCAATGGTTGCCTTTAGTGCATAATAGGTTTTCCAGTCTTATTTTATGGTGTTTTAAACATGTATAAGCTTATGTTTGCTTGATTGTGGTGTTTGGTTTTGGTGTTTAGACCTCCCTTTAGAAGCTTTCTTTGAGCTTGTTCAATTAGGGTTAGGAAGAGCCTAGTTTTCTTTCACTTTCTTCAAATAAACATGGATTGCTTTGATTGCTTTCCATTCTCATCCTATGATTCAAGGTCCCTATATGAAAGCCTCATATTTCCTTTGGAAGGATGTGTGGCATTTCACAAGAGGTAGAACCTGTGAGGATGCCTGTCTCTGATGACTGGTTGAGTGTCTGGTTGGATTCCTTTGGTTGCCTTCTTGCTTCCCATCATCACTCCAATAATCTTGATGTTAATTCTATCCTCTCTTGTTGGAGCTTGAAGGTGGAGATTTCCTTCTCTTGAAGATGGTTTGGGCTTGAAGATCGTTTGCAGATTGCTGTTTGTTTTGATGTTTAGCTGTTTTACTGTTGAGCTGTTTGTCTGCTGTATTTCCTGACTGCTTGACTGGTGTTTGTGTGACTGCTTGGTGTGTTGCATTAGACTAGGTTCTCATATAGATGTTTCTAGGCCTAGGAGCATCCTAAAGGTTGAGATTAGCTCCCTTTGCTTGTCTGTATTAGAGGTTGAGTTTCTCCCTCTGCTTGACTGTTATTGATTGGCTTTGCTTGCTGGCTTAAGGTTGAGTCTGTCTCCCTTGCCTGTGTTTTGTGTAGCTTTCTCTGGTTGCATTTCCTTCTTCTATTTTCTTTGCCCTTATTCATATTTGGCTTAATGTTTAGATGAGCTTGTGGAGGCTCCTGCCCCACACATATTTCCTCCCTCACTTGCATTGCATGCATTTTATTTATAGTTGCTTCTGTACAGTTGTTTCTTTTGCTGTTGTTTTCTTTTGCCATGTTCCCCTAGGAACTCTGACTTCTCTTGTTCAAGAGAAGTTATGACAGACATTAGGGTCCTAACCATGTATGATAACATTAGGTAGCATTCCCTTATCTCAACCATAAGATCAATTTTGCATGACAACTTTAGGATTGGATTAGTTCCCCTTTAGTGCGTCTTTTCTCTTCTCATCTTCAAACAACTCAAAAATACAGTAATAAAGGTTAATTGACGTCGTACATTACGAGACTTAAGCTACTTGAGAAAGGATTGTTGGAGAGTTTCTTTCCAACAGTCTGGATGTTTAGTATGGCACCCTTTGGGTGACATGCGACGTATTCACTCTCAAGTCATAGTCTCTAGTGCGATATCAGTTGCAAACATCCATAAAAAGATACTTCTTCTAAAAAACAGAAAACAAAGATCAAACTCCTTTTGTCCTCTTGGACCTTTAATTCCTTGGAAACCCTTTTTCAGAAGGAAAGTTCTGTTAACTTCCGGTTCTACCGCAAACGGTAAACGCCTAAGTCTCCGTCGAGCGAGCTGCATACACCAAACTGCTGGAATCGTCTGTTAACCCTACTCGGATAAAAAAGACAAACCTGTGTCTATCGTGTCCCGATCTACATTTGCTCTGATCTTTCACGCCGTGTGAAAGTACGTAGGCACGACATGCGATATCTCGGCGAGCAACCTTTCCTCGTAGTTAGGAGAACTACGTTGACTCTGATTTCTCGTTCCAGACGGGAATACGTAGGCATAAAGTGCGACGCTTTGCCAAGTCATTTTCTTTTCTTTTCAGACCAGACCGTTAGTGTAGATTAATATAACAAACCCGTCAGATAAACACAACAAGCGTGGATCCCATCGAGTACGATGGACGTGAGGGGTGCTAATACCTTCCCCTTGCGTAACCGACTCCCGAACCCAGACAATGGTTGCGATGACCTTGTCTTATACCTTTTCGTCAGGTTTTTTACGATCGTTTCCTTTCCCATTCTGAGGGATAAATAACGAAATGTGGTGACTCTTCTATTTTTTCGGCCTCGTTTTTCACAGTAGTGACAGCTGGCGACTCTGCTGGGGACTCTGGTTCCTTATGCGAGTCATTCCTAGCGCTTGTGTGTTTACCTGTTGGGTTTTATTTATTGCACTTTACTTTCCGCACTTTTATTTTCAGTATATTATTATTGTGCTGTTGTGGGAAGGGGTTCTGATGAGTGAGTAGCCAGACCCAGGCTTGAGTGTACTTAGTATTAGTTGTGGAAATTAGTGGGCGCGTGCTTGCTTTGCAGGCACTAGTGTCTCATGAAATCCACGCTCAGACGAGGTTCTCCCGATTGACTTCTTTTCCAGCCCTTTGGGCTTGAGGGGTTGTTGGTTTAGAGGATTGTCGAATCTGGAGACCGATCATTTGTGACTCAGCTAAGTGAGGCCACTTCAAGAGACGATGATGCCACACCTTCTGCGTATCGTATCATCATTTCTTGAAAGTCTGTGATGTTGGGAAACGCATAGGATGCCATACCTTGTCTGTGATTAGGTCCATACCTGTGAGCGGGGTCGGGTTATTGCAGGAAACCTTAACCTTCAGACTACTTGGTTTTATTGACAGTGAATCAGTGTTGTTGGGTTCAGAGGGTTCTTATCATCAGAGATGTGGTTGTTCTCGACAGTGCATATTTATTAGTCCTCTTCAGGGTTGTGCTATCAGAGTAGTTGTGATTGTGTTGGAACAGAGCCTTGGTCTTCTCAGCAGCCATCTTGATCCCCTATGGCATGTTTGCATTTTGCATTTTGCATACTCATTTACATTTCATTAACGTGTGTCTGTGTTGCAGGTGCATATCATCCCCCGGTTCCGGTATTTTCTTGCCTTCTGTTGTGCTATCATGGGTTCTCTGAGGAAGAATGTGGCCTATAAGCTCCGTACTCCAGATGTTGCTTTATTGTCCAGTCTGATTTCTTTGGCAGATGATACTGTGAGAGGTGAATTCAGAAAATCTTATGGGAAGCTGCTCAGTTTGGTCCATAAACCTTCTGTGTATGAGTTGAATGGGTTGTATGCCTTGCTGCAGTTCTATGATCCTCCATTGAGATGCTTCACATTCCCATACTTCATTCTTGCACCTACATTAGAGGAGTATGCTGAGCTGTTGGGTGTACCGGTTAAGAGTCAGATGCCATTTGTTCACAGGTATGCTAGGCCTAATCTGGCTAATTTAGCTCTTGCTCTTCATCTGGATGCCTCTGAGTTGCTTCTGTCTAGTTGGAATGGGGTTCCTGGATTTTCTCTGCAGTTCCTAGTTGGGAAAGCCCAACAGTGTGCCAAAGACGGTTGTTGGATTGTGTTCAACGCCATTCTTGCTCTCTGCATATATGGTATCATCTTGTTTCCCAATATGCCTGATTTTGTAGACTTGGATGCCTTTCATATCTTTGCCTCAGGGAATCCAGTTCCTACTTTGATTGGCGATGTGTATCATTCCGTCCATTACAAGAACGAGAATAGAAGGGGAAAGAATGTATCATGTTGTGTGCCCTTACTTTACAAATGGTTTGATAGTCATCTACCCAAGAGGGGTCCCTTTGCTTCATCTGCAGCCACAACGGAGTGGTCTGAGCGCTTGATGGGTTTGTCAGCGGAGAGTGTTGTGTGGTTTGATAGAGATATGTTGGGTACCGAGATCATATTCAGCTGCAATGGGTTTCCGAATGTGCCTTTGATTGGAAGAAAGGGTTGCATCAATTATAATCCATCTCTACTTGTCAGACAGTTTGCTTATTGTCGCTACTGTGAAAATCGGCGCCGGCTGACAGAAAAGTCGCCACCGTGCGTTATTTATCCCAACGGAGGGAAAGGAAACGCTCGAAGTAAACCTCACAAAAAACGGGGAAAAGGTATGGTCATCGCAACCAAAACCTGGGTTCGGGAGTCGGTTACGCAAGGGGAAGGTATTAGCACCCCTCACGTCCGTCGTACTCGACGGGATCCACGCTTGCTTGGGTTGTCTAAAGGATGCAAACAATCTATCTACGGCTGCTAAATCTAAACGGAAGGGAATTGACTCGATAGAGCGTCGCGCTCTATGCCTACGTATTCTCAAGAGAGAAAGTCAGAGTCAACGTAGTTCGGGACTACGGGGAAATTGGCTCGCCAAGACCTCGCGTCTTGTGCCTACGTACTTCCACACTGCATGGAAGATCAGAGCTTTACGTAGTTCAGGCTAACTACGGCTAAACAAGGTATTCTCACACAGCAGTGAGAAATCAAACTGGTTTTACAGGTACGGGAACCTATGGGCAAAAGCTACGGTCTGGTCTCAAATGCACTCGGGCAGGAGAGAAAAAGGGTAACAATTAATCGTCAGCGGGAAGGTCTCGATCGCACAGCAGCGAGAGAACAAAAGGTTAGTCGTTAATGTGCTCGCTAGGATATCGCATCCTATGCCTACATATTCTCGTCTGGTACGAGAAATCAGAGCAGCTGTAGTTCGGCTACTTCGGGACCACAGCTCAAATCTCGTTTTATTAACATTCTGAAAAAATGGTTACAATGAGTGAATACTGAAAATAAACTCCTAGGAAATACTATCCTATCCTATGAAAAATCAAATGGAAAATAGTCCCCTAACAAGTGGACTTCTAAACTATCCCTAAAAATGTAAAATAAACTCTATGAAAAAAATACACTCTAAAAAATATTAAATCTACACTAATATTTTTTACTATTTTTTCAGGTATCTTTCTTTTTTCAAAATATTTCTATTTTCTCTCCAAATATTTTTTCCATATTTTTTCTATAATTCTTTTCTTTAAAATATTTTCTCTTCTTTTTCTTTTTTTATTTTTCTCAACATTCTTTTTTCACATGTTTTTTTCAATATTTCTTTTCATCAATATTTTCCTTTTCATATTTCTTTTTTATATTTTTCTCAACATATTTTTATTGTATTTCTTTTTCATAACATTCCCTAAAAGAAAAAAAGAAAAATACAAAGGGGGGGGGGGGGGGGGGGGGAGAACTGCTACAGGGGGTATACAAGCAGAAACAAAAAAAAAAAAAAACTGGGCCCAGCCCATAAGCGTTAGTTCAGAAAAAAACTGGGGAGGGGGTGTGGATGTGAACGGAGAAGGGTGTGCCAGCAATTGTGTGAACTCGTTGGGCCCAGCCCATTCCTAGCAAAAAACGAGGGAGGTGCAGGAAAACAAAAAATGAATCTGGGCCTAAGCAAAGCCCAACGCCAACCCAATTCATCTTCTTTTTGCCCCCAAACCCTAATCTTCACTCCCCCTAAACACTGTTCACGATCGGCGCCGTTTCACTCTCTGAACCCTCACTCTTTCGTTCAATCTCCCAAATCCTTCCTCTCTTCAGATTCAATCATCCTTTCGTTTTTTCAATCTCCCAATCTCCTTTTGCATCATGAACCTTAGGTCTTATCAACTTCCTTCATTCTACTCTGAATCCTCAATTTCAACAGAATAACAACAAACACTGCCAATCTCCACGAATCAAGAAGATCTACTGAGGCTTAGTGAATATTTCAAAAGGAAGATGCTTGAAGAAGAACAGATGATGACGATATTCGAGCGTCTTTGAAGATTCTGCGTTTGTTGAAGAAGAACCGGTGACGTTCTTGAAAGAACGACGAACTCTGAAGAAGATCATGGAAGTTTCTTGCGCTTCTGGAGATTTGGAGGTGATGAACTCGATGGAGGTTTGGGAGCTGATGCGTGTTGTTGTGGCTTTTCTGGAGATTTGGATTGAAGGTGCGAAGAACCCGTTGTTGTGCGTTCTATGAATATTAACGCATTGAATCCTGATGCAACTGGAAAAAATCTATTATGAACAGTGATGAACATGTGGATGAAGACCTGGAAAAATGTTGATGAGGATCTGGAAAGTTGTTCTTGATGGATGAAGATCGAGCACACGCGTGTTATTGATGTTGGCGTTTTGGAGATTTGTGCATGGATCTTTCACGAAGATCATATAAACAATGATGAAGATCTCATGATTTCTGAGGATCGGATGCAGATTGATGATGTATTTGTTTGGATTTCTGGAGATTAGTATGAACACGCGAAGAACCCGTTGAGTTTTCCGGTAAGATGATGAAGATTATTGATCGGAGAAGATGAAGGTTTAGAGGTGAGAGATGAAGATTCAGAAGGATTTCTGGGAAAAAATGATTTTCCGGTGAAGTTCACGGCGGAGGGCGGTGGTCGGAATTAGTTGGGGGTTAGTTAGGGTTGGCCGGAGTTGGTTGGTGGTGGCCGGCGAGGGTCAGGCGCGGTGGCCGCCGGCCATGCAACTGGTGAGTCTCCAGAGCTGACGCGTGGCAATGGTGAGTGGAGGAGTTGTGTGCATGGACGCCACGTGGGGGTGGCGTGGCAGAGAGAGAGAGAAGGAGAATGTGATGTGTCTGCGTGTGGGTTGTGATGTGTGGACCCTCCCTCTTGCTTACACGTGGCTGACTCATTATATAGGACAATTCTGGACTTTGCTGAACTGGGCCTTCACACCAATTGGGCCCAAACGAAAATGATGAATAAACCTCCAAAAAACTGAAATGAGATAAAAAAAGATTAAAAACTAATTGATTAACACTAAAACGATTAACCCTAATTAACTAAGACCCATTTAATCTAATTAAATCTGAAAACTATATCTAACTAATTAAATCTAGAAAATTCTATAAGCAAAATGAAATCAATTAAATTCTAGATTAAAATCTATACCAATTTCTATAAAAGAAAAATCTATTAATCTATTTTATACTATCTATTAAATTCTAAAAAAAACCATTCATTCCATTAAACTTCTAAAAAAAAAACAACTATATTATTTCTATATTAAAATAAAATCTATATTATTTATATAAAAGAAAAGCTATTATTCTAATAAAACTATTAAAAACTATATTCTTCTATTAAAATGATTAAAAAGCTATTTAATATCTAATATATTCTAAAAAGATTAAAACTATTAAAAATATTAAAAACTATTCTATATTATCCTAAAATGATTAACAAAAACTATTAAAACCCTAATAATAGCTGATAAAATCCAGAAAAATCACAATAATTCTCGAAGGAACAAAAATAGCACCGAACGGCAAATAACACTGCGAGAGCGCACCAAAATAGCCGGTAAAAATCAATGGGCACCGAAATATCCCTAAAACAACAGCGCGAGCTGAAAACACCCGGGAAGCGCACAACTTCCCAAAAAAATGCGATTCTACCTATCTGAACTGAAAAAACACCTGAAACGCGAGACGAGAGCTGTGATCCCGATAAAATCAAAACAAATGAAAAATGCACTGTATGCAATATGCAGATGCGAATGCGGTCATGCGTCGAAACATAGAACCAGATACGAGACCCGGTTGGTTAAATTTTAGGGTGCAACAGCTGCCCCTATTCAAGCGGCTTCGACCTGAATGGGTGAAGAGCGCTCAGCCTTCAAACATTCAAAGGTAGAAGACGGTTGAATACAAATGAGACCCTGAAATTTGGCAACCGCGGGAATATACTGCAAAACTGCTTGAGGAATAGCCTTCAATGAACTGAAGTTTGGTTGTCACGGCAACAACTGGTCAATTATCTGATAAATTTTTCTTCTCCTCACCAATCACCTGTGCGACGCCACAAGTATTGGAATAATGCTTCGAAAAGCAAACGACTTGATTCCCATCTCTCTTATGGGATCAAATCCTGTCATCTCACAGTTCACAGCGAACTTGAGGACAATTCTCCTGGGGAACTTCTGAATCGACTGCTCGGCACCCGTTCTGTCAACAGGAGGCGGCTTCAGAAATCTGATATATGTCAATCTTTTTTCTCAGTGCCGACGTAACAACCAAATGAAGAATCACTCCGCTAGGGGAGAAGAGACGCTGAACCACACAACCCTGCGGGGGAACAAATTCGAAATCCAATAGGTAACCAACCTGGTCCATGTTTCGAAATGCGTATGCTTGAAAATGATGCAATGTCCTATATGACATGGAAATGTTATGCGTTCTGTTTGAAAATGTGATGCCCAGACGACATGGAAATGCTATATGTTTGTAAATGCTATGACGATATATGCAAATGCTAATGCAGGCTCGAGCTGCCAGAGAACACCAGGTCTGAAAACCACCGGGAAAAATAAATGCCGAAGGCAACGTCAACTCTACTGGGGATGAACCGAAGTCACAGAATTATCTCAGCAAAATAAATGCTGGAAAAGGGAAACCAAATCCGCTAGGGATAACCGTCCTGCTGGAGAAATGGAAAGGCGACCCTGCTTGAGGAGAAAGAAAGAACAACTCTGCTTGAGGATGCTCTCTTCAAACCATTGGCAACTGATTATGCTCTGTGGAGATTGACCCAAACTGGGGTTGATTGCGCGCAACACACTGCTGGAAATGCCCCTATTATCACGGATATCAATCTTAATCTACTGAGGATACTCCTGATCCTACTCTGATGCGGGGTAAAATACAATCTCGACTCTTCTGGGGATAATAAGCAACTTTCATCTGCTGAAGAGTAGCAATTCTGATTTAACAACATCCACGAGGAATTCAAACATCAATCGGAGCACTGGTATCCGTCGAGCTTCGTATCGGGGAACCCTAACAACATGCGAGTCATTGGGAATTACTGTGTCAGATACCTTTAGGGTTTTTCTTTTTCTGGTTTAGGATAAACATGGACTATGTACAAAATGGAAGATATGGAAAATACTAGACGAGAACTAGCATTCAAAGATAGGCTACCAGACGAGAACTGATAGGAAAATAGGTTAGGAAACGAGAATTGACTTGGTAATGACATGTACCAGACGAGAACTGATACAACACATAGGTTAAAACACACGATGACTAGACGAGAACTGGTTACGCGATGACATGTACCAGACGAGAACTGATACAACACTTGAAGAAACGGTGACCAGACGAGAACTGGTTACAATAAACTACACCAGACGGGAACTGATGCTTACAATAAACTACACCAGACGGGAACTGATGTTTACGGAAGGGTGGGCCAGACGAGAACTGGTTACCGGTTTGCCAGGCGAGAACTGGACTTTGGAAACAACTGGTTACTGACACGTAACATGTTTGGACTGCAGGTTAATGATCCAACGACAACACGACTCTTCTTCGAAACGTTAAGGTTTTTGATAAGGGTATTGCCATGATTCCCCGATACTCAACTCTGGCTGGGGATAAACAGACTGGCTTGAATAACTTGCCCCAGTACACTCAGATGGGGATAAAAAGACTGGCTTGCACAACTTGCCCCAGTACAATTCAACTTGCCCCAATCTAACTCTTGGGAATACTTGCTCTGAACAGCTCGCTACGAGACGATCTCGAGATTACTTGCCCCGGTATCTATACGACAACAGAATTCAATCTCAATCAACCCAGTTGGTTTCAACATTCTCTGCAGTGACTTGCCCCTGAATGAGCGTTCTAGCGACTTAACCCGCTCTGATTATCCACCTGAAGTATCTGCTTTCAAATCTCAACGTTCTGCATAACTGCCCCTGATTGGACCTCAAGGAGACTCACTTCTGATCAACTGCTTCTCAAATAAACTGCCCCTGATCCACTGATGCTTTGGGACTTGTCCTCCGACTAACTGATACTGAACTTACTGGAACTTAACGCCCCTGATTCACAGGTCTCCACAACATACACCATCCAGGTTTAGACTACTGAATTGCTCAGTCCTGTTCGATTATTCCTATTGGAATTTCTTTCGTGCCAACTACTAACCTGCAATTAGAATTGTCTATTCACGAATGGTAATCTTAATGCAGTGTTTATGCAGATTTTGAAAAAATTTGAACTGTCACTCATTTACATGCTATGATTGTGAGTGACGAATGAACCAAAGTTCAAACGTAGTGCTTACGTGATCAGTGAAAAAATACAACAAGGATGTGACTAGAAAGTCAAGAAGGAGTCAGGTTACTCAACCTTATCGTAATGCGCTTTCAGAATAAACCCTACCTCAATTAGGTCTCTTAAGGGTTGTATCATGGTCGGGTTCACGGTTCGTGAAACAAAGGATATTTGGCTCAAATTATGATTTGTACCCACCCCTTCTACGTGATGATCTCCGATCCTAAGGTTCAGTTAACCTGGCACAAGCGCTCGCCTCTTCGAGAGGTATGTTGAATGGGAAGAACCACAAGTAAGGAATCCACAGGGCTTTTTCGGAGTGATAGTTACTCCTTCTCGTTTTCGGTGTCTGTGTACACGACTTTGTGACTCGCTGGGGAAAAAATTTCTATCCCTTCTTTTCCATTCTTTTGATTCCCTAATTTTTGCCTGGACTGACTCCTTTTGAGTTCTTTTCGATTTTTCTTTTGAAGTCCAGCGGGATGCCCTAACTTTTGCCTAAGTATTAGCTTTCCAGCTTTTTCTTTCTTTTTACTTAGCGGGCTTTCTTTTTCTTTCTTTTGGAACAAAGTCGTGTGACACTGGTTGTCTGGATTGTTCCGAAAGGATTGTAACTGTCTCACTCCTGATTGGTGAGGTTTAACCACTGTGGTATAAACTGTTTGGTCCTTGAAAGACAACACTCCTCTGTAAGACTTGAATGCTTGGTTAAGCTAACTGACAACTACCCTGCCCCGGGTTAAGATGTGAGGGTTTAAAAGTCCGAAAAAACTTCTACTTCCTGGCTCGAAGTGGTTAACAAGGGACTAACTCCTTATATCTCCAGTGTTTGGGGGATTTGAAACAATGCCTTGTACGTCATCGGTAAGGTCTTATCTGAAAGCATGCGATCATCGGTTATGAGTTTATTTCGTCATCCTCCCTCCAATCTTTGCTAGTCACAGGGATAAAATGGAGTGAATAAAATGCAAGTGTCAGTGCAATGCAGTAAATGAGCGACAACGACATGATTAATTCAGAAAAATGCATAGTCACTTTATTATTATCACCATTCGAAACATACAATGTTTAAAAGCAGGTAGTAACTAACAGAAAAGAAACTACAAATGCAAATGATATAAAAATCTGAGGACTGCCAATGTCGAGGCGCCCGCCTGTCTGGACCACTGGCTTTTGCTGGGGAATACTTTCCGAGTCTACGAGCTTAGACAGCTGAGCGGTTGGTATGAACAAACAGAAATCCTTCTCGAAAGGAAATGCAATCCTGGTCAATTAACTGCTGTACTTTCGCCTGAAACGCTTTACAATCTTCCGTCGAATGCCCTGGAGAGCCACCATGGTAACCACACTGAACGTGGGGATTGTACCCAGGAGGGTAAGGTTCTGGAACTGGCTTAAGAGCTTTAGGTTCCACCAAAGAACTCTGGATCAAAGACGGTAGCAGCTGGCTATACGGCATAGGCACTGGGTGAAAAGGAGCTTTCCTTCGTTCCAAGTTGTTGCGAGGTCGATTCTGATTCTGACGCTGATTCTGATAACCTTGGCCACGAGTTTGCTGCTTTGCAATGGAAGCGACATAAGGTTCCTGATATGGTGCCCTAGGCACGACTATCTGTTCAGTATAACAAGCCACAAGAGGTACTGATCTCTGATAAGATGAAGAACCAACGAAATTCACTGATTCGCTTCGAGGATATTCAACCTTCGGCATGACTGCATTGATCACAACTCCTTCATCACTCTGATAGTCACAAGGATATTTAGTTTCACCAGCTTGATCATTTGAAGTAATCTGAATTTTCCCGATTCTTATGGCATACTCAAGGCGTTCTCCTAATGTTACCACGTCAGAGAAACTTAATGGAAGTCCAAGCAATCTTTCGAAGTACGGATCTTGTAGGGAATCTACAAACATGCTTGTCAACTCTCGGTCTAACAGCGGTGGATGCACTCTAGCAGCAAATTCTCTCCATCTCTGAGCATACTTCCTGATAGGTTCATTGTTCTCTTGAGACAGTTCTTGCAACTGCATGCGATGAGGAGCTATGTCAAGGTTATAATCGTACTGCTTCAGAAAAGCTCTGGCTAAATCCATCCATGACTGGATCTGATTTCTCTCTAACTGCATATACCACCTCAAAGATTCCCCAGTCAGACTATGTTGAAAGCAATGGATCATCAATTTGTCATCTCGCACAAACGAAGTCATTCTTCGACAGAACATCATCAAATGTTGCTTCGGACAGCTATCTCCCGTGTACTTCTCAAAGTTCGGCACTTTGAACTTATAAGGCAACACCAGGTCAGGAACCAAACACATGTCTACAGCATTCAGGTTAACAGCATCTTTGACTTTCAAAGCTTCAACTTTCTCTTCCAATGCTCGGAGTTTTCTATCCGTCTCAAGAGCTCTTGGATCTACCATCCTGGCTATTGGAATATCTCTTCGGTAATTCATCACAGGGAAAACAACACCTTGATTGTTAACAGGAGGAGGACGTTCATTTCTGGCAACGAACTGCTCATGTCGCTCTCGGTTCTCAACAGAAGGCTGTACAACTTGGTCTGCAGCAACGTTGTTCGCTTGCGGGAAGTCTTCCATAGAATCATACAGAGGGTTGGACGTCATAGTGAACCCCGTCAAGGTGTTAGGAGACTGGAAATTGCCTTCAGACATAGCTACCAATAATCTTCAGCTGACTTCAATGCTCGATTCTGCTCAAATCTACTCAACCCTAGGTCGTCTTCTGACAATCAACAGTTGCTCAATCCAAACTCCGGGTAATCACCTTCAGGAAACAAAGGATGGATCAGAACTCTGGCTAGCTGGAGGATGATATGCAATATGATGCAACACTGATATGCACATGATATGCAAGATGCAACAAACAACGGGACCACAGCCCCCACACAATCTGAATACTGCTGCACTGCTGACGGAGTACGCTCGCTCTGAAGAGAAGACCAAAATAACGGGTAGGTTGGAAGTCAAGTTTCCTGCAAAAAACCCCCCCACTCACAGGTGTGGACCTATATCTGACAAGGTACGGCATCCTATGCGGTCGTCAGTGTCACAGACTTTCAAAACTGACGATACGATTCCCAGAAGGAGTGGAATGATCAAGTCTTGAAGAGGCCTCACTTAGCTAACTTCCAAATGATCGGTTCCCAGAGTCGACAATCCAACTAACCAGCAACCCGAGCCACCCAAAGGGTGGGACAAGAGGCCAACCAGAAGAACCTCGTCTGAGTGTAGATTTCGCGGGACACTAGGACATGCAAAGCATGTACGCACCCACTAATCTCTACTCTAAGTCTAAGGTGCACTCAAGCCCAGGTCCGGCTTATCTCTCAATCATAGAACACCCGTCACACCCTAATAGCACAATAGCAACAGATAATATCAATAAATAAACCTAAATAGACAAGCAAACAAGCGCTAGGATTGACTCTCTCTTAGGGGGCGTTGAATCCCACATGCATGGGGAACCATTGCAGTCCCCAGCAGAGTCGCCAGCTGTCGCTACTGCGAAAATCGGCGCCGGCTGACAGAAGACTCGCCACCGTGCGTTATTTATCCCAACGGAGGGAAAGGAAACGCTCGAAGTAAATCTCGCAAAAAACGGGGAAAAGGTATGGTCATCGCAACCAAAACCTGGGTTCGGGAGTCGGTTACGCAAGGGGAAGGTATTAGCACCCCTCACGTCCGTCGTACTCGACGGGATCCACGCTTGCTTGGGTTGTCTAAAGGATGCAAACAATCTATCTACGGCTGCTAAATCTAAACGGAAGGGATTTGACTCGATAGAGCGTCGCGCTCTATGCCTATGTATTCTCAAGAGAGAAAGTCAGAGTCAACGTAGTTCGGGACTACGGGGAAATTGGCTCGCCAAGACCTCGCGTCTTGTGCCTACGTACTTCCACATTGCATGGAAGATCAGAGCTTTACGTAGTTCAGGCTAACTACGGCTAAACAAGGTATTCTCACACAGCAGTGAGAAATCAAACTGGTTTTACAGGTACGGGAACCTATGGGCAAAAGCTACGGTCTGGTCTCAAATGCACTCGGGCAGGAGAGAAAAAGGGTAACAATTAATTGTCAGCGGGAAGGTCTCGATCGCACAGCAGCGAGAAAACAAAAGGTTAGTCGTTAATGTGCTCGCTAGGATATCGCATCCTATGCCTACATATTCTCGTCTGGTACGAGAAATCAGAGCAGCTGTAGTTCGGCTACTTCGGGACCACACCTCAAATCTCGTTTTATTAACATTCTGAAAAAATGGTTACAATGAGTGAATACTGAAAATAAACTCCTAGGAAATACTATCCTATCCTATGAAAAATCAAATGGAAAATAGTCCCCTAACAAGTGGACTTCTAAACTATCCCTAAAAATGTAAAATAAACTCTATGAAAAAAATACACTCTAAAAAATATTAAATCTACACTAATATTTTTTACTATTTTTTCAGGTATCTTTCTTTTTTCAAAATATTTCTATTTTCTCTCCAAATATTTTTTCCATATTTTTTCTATAATTCTTTTCTTTAAAATATTTTCTCTTCTTTTTCTTTTTTTATTTTTCTCAACATTCTTTTTTCACATGTTTTTTTCAATATTTCTTTTCATCAATATTTTCCTTTTCATATTTCTTTTTTATATTTTTCTCAACATATTTTTATTGTATTTCTTTTTCATAACATTCCCTAAAAGAAAAAAAGAAAAATACAAAGGGGGGGGGGGGGAGAACTGCTACAGGGGGTATACAAGCAGAAACAAAAAAAAAACAAACTGGGCCCAGCCCATAAGCGTTAGTTCAGAAAAAAACTGGGGAGGGGGGTGTGGATGTGAAGGGAGAAGGGTGTGCCAGCAATTGTGTGAACTCGCTGGGCCCAGCCCATTCCTAGCAAAAAACGAGGGAGGTGCAGGAAAACAAAAAATGAATCTGGGCCTAAGCAAAGCCCAACGCCAACCCAATTCATCTTCTTTCTGCCCCCAAACCCTAATCTTCACTCCCCCTAAACACTGTTCACGATCGGCGCCGTTTCACTCTCTGAACCCTCACTCTTTCGTTCAATCTCCCAGATCCTTCCTCTCTTCAGATTCAATCATCCTTTCGTTTTTCCAATCTCCCAATCTCCTTTTGCATCATGAACCTTAGGTCTTATCAACTTCCTTCATTCTACTCTGAATCCTCAATTTCAACAGAATAACAACAAACACTGCCAATCTCCACGAATCAAGAAGATCTACTGAGGCTTAGTGAATATTTCAAAAGGAAGATGCTTGAAGAAGAACAGATGATGACGATATTCGAGCGTCTTTGAAGATTCTACGTTTGTTGAAGAAGAACCGGTGACGTTCTTGAAAGAACGACGAACTCTGAAGAAGATCATGGAAGTTTCTTGCGCTTCTGGAGATTTGGAGGTGATGAACTCGATGGAGGTTTGGGAGCTGATGCGTGTTGTTGTGGCTTTTCTGGAGATTTGGATTGAAGGTGCGAAGAACCCGTTGTTGTGCGTTCTATGAATATTAACGCATTGAATCCTGATGCAACTGGAAAAAATGTATTATGAACAGGGATGAACATGTGGATGAAGACCTGGAAAAATGTTGATGAGGATCTGGAAAGTTGTTCTTGATGGATGAAGATCGAGCACACGCGTGTTATTGATGTTGGCGTTCTGGAGATTTGCGCATGGATCTTTCACGAAGATCATATAAACAATGATGAAGATCTCATGATTTCTGAGGATCGGATGCAGATTGATGATGTATTTGTTTGGATTTCTGGAGATTAGTATGAACACGCGAAGAACCCGTTGAGTTTTCCGGTGAGATGATGAAGATTATTGATCGGAGAAGATGAAGGTTTAGAGGTGAGAGATGAAGATTCAGAAGGATTTCTGGGCAAAAATGATTTTCCGGTGAAGTTCACGGCGGAGGGAGGTGGTCGGAATTAGTTGGGGGTTAGTTAGGGTTGGTCGGAGTTGGTTGGTGGTGGCCGGCGAGGGTCAAGCGCGGTGGCCGCCGGCCATGCAACTGGTGAGTCTCCAGAGCTGACGCGTGGCAATGGTGAGTGGAGGAGTTGTGTGCATGGACGCCACGTGGGGGTGGCGTGGCAGAGAGAGAGAGAAGGAGAATGTGATGTGTCTGCATGTGGGTTGTGATGTGTGGACCCTCCCTCTTGCTTACACGTGGCTGACTCATTATATAGGACAATTCCTGACTTTGCTGAACTGGGCCTTCACACCAATTGGGCCCAAACGAAAATGATGAATAAACCTCCAAAAAACTGAAATGAGATAAAAAAAAGATTAAAAACTAATTGATTAACACTAAAACGATTAACCCTAATTAACTAAGACCCATTTAATCTAATTAAATCTGAAAACTATATCTAACTAATTAAATCTAGAAAATTCTATAAGCAAAATGAAATCAATTAAATTCTAGATTAAAATCTATACCAATTTCTATAAAAGAAAAATCTATTAATCTATTTTATACTATCTATTAAATTCTAAAAAAAACCATTCATTCCATTAAACTTCTAAAAAAAAAACAACTATATTATTTCTATATTAAAATAAAATCTATATTATTTATATAAAAGAAAAGCTATTATTCTAATAAAACTATTAAAAACTATATTCTTCTATTAAAATGATTAAAAAGCTATTTAATATCTAATATATTCTAAAAAGATTAAAACTATTAAAAATATTAAAAACTATTCTATATTATCCTAAAATGATTAACAAAAACTATTAAAACCCTAATAATAGCTGATAAAATCCAGAAAAATCACAATAATTCCCGAAGGAACAAAAATAGCACCGAACGGCAAATAACACTGCGAGAGCGCACCAAAATAGCCGGTAAAAATCAACGGGCACCGAAATATCCCTAAAACAACAGCGCGAGCTGAAAACACCCGGGAAGCGCACAACTTCCCAAAAAAATGCGATTCTACCTATCTGAACTGAAAAAACACCTGAAACGCGAGACGAGAGCTGTGATCCCGATAAAATCAAAACAAATAAAAAATGCACTGTATGCAATATGCAGATGCGAATGCGGTCATGCGTCGAAACATAGAACCAGATACGAGACCCGGTTGGTCAAATTTTGGGGTGTAACACTTATGCTCTAAGAGTTCCGCCAAAAGAGGAAGAGGTGCAGGAATCTCTGTACCTCACTGGTCTTCTAGAGGGGGATATGTTATCTAAGCTTCAGCATGCCGGGAATGATATCAGTAGACGAGGGAAATCATTGTTGGGTAAAAGTGATAGCCAATCTTACTCTCCGTATGTGACCTGGATCAAGACCAGAGCAAAGACCATAAGGATGCCATTTCCACCTGCCAAGCTAGAATGCCCTCCAGTGGTTGAAGGGCCTACTACCGTGCCTATTCGGCAGTATAATCAGGTGTTAGCTGAGAAGGAAGAACTGAAAAAGGCCAATGAAGAGTTGGAGAAAGAGATGACACAGCTTAGAAGCGAGAGAAACGAAGCCGTCCACTCCTTCAAAAAGCAGACAGGGTTGGTGAACAGATTAGGCACGGACTTGATTAAGCAAATAGCTAATCGTGAGCGTTTGGGTCTGGACGTCAAATCTGTCAATGATGTATTGGCTACCAAGAAGCAGAATCTGGATGAAGCATATCGGAGAATCTCCAGGTTCAATTAGCAGTGGAATACCACTATAGCCAGCAACAAAGAGAGGGAGGATAAACTGAAACAGCAGATCTCCAAATTTACAGCTCAAGTGAAGGCCGGTGAGAAGATGTTGGATGAGGAAACTGCTCGCAGATATGCCACTGAAGACATGCTAAACAAAGCTATCGCTAATTTGAAAGATCGCAAGTAGAGATTCGAATCTAAGAAGCGAAGGTTAGAAGATTGTTTTGGCCAAGGCGCACGGGAAGATTCTGTTGAAGGTCTCCAGTGCACTATTATGCAGAGAGAGTTACTTGTTGAAGGGTTACTCAGTCGGCCAGATCATCCCAAGACAAAAGAGTTGTTAGAAGAGTTTTGTGCCCGTTGTAGCACTTGATTATTTTTGTAGCCTTTTGTATTTTCTGATTCTTGCTGTAGGCTGACCATCACCAGGCTTGTTGGTCAAGGTCATGCTGTTGATTACCCATGTATTCATTGACATTGTACTGCTGCCGTTGGGCCTTATCTATATATGAGATGTTATTTCAGTGACTAGATCTGGACTTCTTGTTATCAGCTCTTGCACTCTGGCACTTGAATCGGGGGAGAAATCTACCTAATGCACAGACACACGTTTGCATTTGCATAAATCATTTGCATCGCAGGTACCGTGAGCTGCTTCCCTAACCCTCTATTGGTGCAGGTTATTTCAGGATCCGATAAGGAAGATTACGAAAATCCCTACAAGGCTATGGAACAGGTACAAGCAGAGCTAAGTGAGGTCCGAGGCCAGACGAGGCAGGTTATGGGGAACATGCAAGAGTTGCTTCTGGAGCAGAAGGCACTCAAAGAGGAAAACAATCAGCTAAAGACCAAGGTGGGCTTGATCATGGAGGTGTTAAAGGATGTGCTCAGGAAAGAAGATGATCAGCTTCCTGAAGCCGTAACAAAGATGTTTGTTCTACTTGTGCTTGTGGAACCTATGCTTGTGGAACCCGTGCCAAGCGTTGATAAGCCTCAGATGTCTAATAGGCGACAAAGAGCTTTGAATTTTTCTCTTCAACACATTGCTTCTGGGGATAATCATGTGACTGGGAGGGGGTACGCTCAGAAGGTAAAATCAGCTGACAGAACTTTCGATCCGATCCCATTGACATACGCTCAGTTGCTGCAAGTCTTACTTCAGTTTCGTTTGGTCTAATTACGAAAGTTACATCCAATAATTGGGACCCCACCATCTAGCTATAATGCAAACGCCCATTGTGATTTCCATGAGGGGGCACCCGGACACCGCATTGAGAACTGCAAAGCTTTTAAGCACGTAGTTCAAGATTTGATCGATTCAAAAGCCGTTAAGTTCGCGTCGGGCGACACGAGTATGACAGAGGGTCACATCCCAGGCATTACAGAAAAGGTGGACACTTCTTCTTTCGTCCCCAAAACTACAGTGGACCCAAAGGATGCCTTGCAATTTATGACTTCTAAATCTCTGTGCCCGCAGCTATTGCCAATTCCGGGGCTAAACCTGAGGATGAGTGCATCCGAGCAAAAGGAGTTCTTGGTATCTCAGGTTCAATTTCCAGATGTCCTGACCGTTCAAAGTCAACAACCCCTAAGGTCCGCACATCAGACATCATCTCCCTTCCGGAATCAACAGTCATATCGCCACCAACAGGGACGGCACGCCAAACCAAGACCAAAGAAGCCTGAAAGGCAGTTTACTCAGCCACCCATGTTATATAGTCAAGTGTTGGCAGATTTGGTCAAAGGTGGGCTGATAGTGCCGAAAGAGGCTAATCCAATGATCCCGCTGTATCCTCCAAGTTTTGATGTCGGCGCTCGCTGTGAGTACCATGTTGGAACACATGGGCATTCAACGAATGACTGCAAGGTGCTTAAGAGCCAAGTTCAGACTCTACTGGACGCCAACAGGTTCTCGATCACGCCTCAGGGTATTCAGATTAACGACCTTCCTTCATCCAGCCAGGTAGGCACATCAGTTCATGCTATGGAAGAGTCCCCCGAGAGTGAAGATTCAGAAGCCTTTGAGACTGACCTCGACGAGTAAACTCTGGAGATGGCTGCCTCAGCGGCGAATCAAGTGTGAGAGCCCGGTTCCTAGAAGTGGGCAATCTGCATTTTTCATGTCATTTCTTTACATTTGTAATTTCTTTCCTGTTTAATTGCAATTTTCGTTTGTAAAGCTTGTTGTTTTCCATTGACATTGATAATGAAATAAATATGCTTATTTTGAATTAATCCATTCGTGTTCACTCTATTGTTTGCTCTTATTTCAAACGCTTGTTTAAGTGGAATCCGGGGAGGATGATGAAATCCAACGAAGCGCAAGCTTCCGATGCTATGCTTTTGAATAAAAACCTGTTGATGATGTACAGGCATTGTTTCAATTCCCAAACACCGAAGATATAAGGAAGATAATCCCTTGTTAACCCCTTTGAGCCTAGTAGTAGGAGTTTCTTTTTGAAAATGAAAAAACCCGCAATCTAAACCTGGGGCAGGATAGGTGTCAGTTAATTTGACCAAGCGTTCAAGCTACAAAAGGAGTGTCCGTTCGAGGATAGACCACACCTATGTAGGTCGTACCTAAAAAACCACAATGGTTAAGCCTGGTCGATCAGGAGTGAAATAGTCACAATCTCTTTGACAAGTCATACGAGTCGAGGTCATACGATTTGTCCCAAAAAAAGGGGAAAAAAAGAAAAGAATCGAAAAGAAAAGCCCGCTAAGTCGAATCTTGAAAGCAAGCGACCTAGGCAAAAAATTAGGGTACCCCGCTGGACTTCAAAATTGACGAAACTCTAAAGAGGTAGTCCAGGCAAAAGTTAGGGGAAAATGAAAAAACAAAAAACGGAAAGCGAAAAGGGATTGCGAAAGAAAAATCCTCAAACAAGAACGAAATCGTGTGGCTCCGGACGCCAAAAGACAGAAAGAGAGTGACTGTCGCTTCAAAAAGAGTGTAATTTCTCAAACTGTCATTCAACCTTTGAAAGGAGAACGCTAAGGTCGAATTAGCTGAACGTAGGATCGGAGAACATCAAGGAGAATGGGTGGGTTAAAATAAATTTTGAGCCTTTATCTTTTCTTTCATAAACCGTGAACTTGACCACGTTACAACCTTTAAAAGTCCTAATTGAAATAGGTTTGTTTCGAAAGCATACTTCGGTAAAGATAGCATCGGAACTGACTCCTGAAAGGCTTCTTCTTACAGTGTTGTATTGATTCTGACATATTGATGAATGATTCATACGTTTTATGTTATAAAATTTTTTCTAGTGAACAGGAATGGGTTTTGAAAATTGCCATATGCATTGCATTTGATATGTCTGTTATGCAGAACAGTTTGTTTTACTAGCGAGTAAGCGCTTGACAGCGGGAAAGTTTCCACAATGAGAAGATTTGATCAGGGCAGAATGCAGGACGTCGGAACATCCCGTTAAACTGGGGCAAGCTATCGCGGCATGGGAGTCAGCCATCCAGAAATCAGGTAATCCGGGGCAATCAGGTCGAGATGTGATGAATCTCTCATAGCCAAGGGTACTATTCCCTACAGATCAGCCCATGAAGGGAAAAGTCATGAAGAGACTGGGGCAGGTCACCCCGAGAACGCCAAAGCTATCCTTATCTTGAAGGCGATTAACTTGAAACACATCCGTGAGGTTCGAAGTGATGAATTCGTTCGTATCAAACACTAGAGTACAGAGATCTCAGATCCCCTTTTGAAAGGATACGAGGAAGATCCCGCAGGCTGGGGCAAAAGCTAAAAGTGAAGAATTGTCCCTCTCCGTAGCTGCATAATTTGTTAAGGGTTGTTATAAATTCTGGGGCAAGCCATTGCAAGTTCGTTTCATAGCATATTGTTCCAAGCAGGATGACTCACTCTTCCTCAGCAGGTTCGGTCGTGTTTCCCCACAGAAGCTGAACATGGGACTGTGAGCATTGATGTGTCTCCCCGGACGGAGAAAGATTCCCCCCAACTAAATGTATCCTAGACAGGGATCGTGTTTCCCCAGCCAGAGTCCCTTAACGCGGGAACATGCTCTAGGTGATCTTATTCCTCCCCAGCAGATGAAATTCGCATTTTTATCCCCAGAAGAGTTGGGTGCAAGCTAGCAGGCGGTCAGGCAGTAATGTGCATCCCCGGCGAGGGTCGTGTGTACATGTAATCCACAGTAAAGTCCTCACAGGGCGCAACCAGGTTGTCCATGGTTTGAAAAGTTCATCCCCGCGCAGGATGGCTTTTTCTGTTTCTCCAGCAGGTTGTCTTTCCTCCAATAGGTTGATTATCCTCAGCAGAGTTTATTACTCCAGATTGTTAAACTATCCCCCAGCAGGATTGTTTCTTACCCCTGCGGAGTCGGTTCACCTTTCCAGCATTTATTTTGCTAGGTTAATTCTATGATACCCGGTTATCCCTAGTGGAGTTGGCTTTGTCTTCAGCATTTATTTTGCTGAAGCGATTATGTATCCAGCTATTCTCCGGAAGCCCGAGCCTGCATTTGCATTTGCATCATATCTGCATCATATGTGCATCTACCCCAAATGCGTAGCATTCCATCTTATATGGAGCATTACGCCATTTCTCAAACATATGCATTTTGAAACATAAGCCAGGTTAGTTACCTCTTTGTTTTCAGATGTTTTCCCCTGCAGGTAATTGGAATTCTTGTGCGGGGTGGTTTTTGGATATTCAAACTCTTGGCATGAGTTATGTGATGATAACGTTCGTCCTGTCATGTATTCCCTCATCAGAGGTGCTTGATTAAGTTTCTCTTATTCCCCGGAAGAATTTTCCTCGAACGGCTTCATAATTTGACTTTGGAGTTGTTGTCAAAAATTCCCCGGCAGAGTTTCCTCGAATGGTTGTTATGGCTTCATCATTAGACCTTGGAGTTGTTATCAGCATTGAATGGCTTCGTAATTAGACCTTGAAGTTATTATCAGCATTGAATGACTTCATAATTAGACCTTGAAGTTGTTATCAGAATTAAACGGCTTCATAATTAGACCTTGAAGTTGTTATCAGAATTAAACGGCTTCATAATTAGACTTTGAAGTTGTTGTCAGAATTTCCTCATAAGAGTTCTGGAGGGCTTCATGATTAGACTTTGGAGTTCGATAGAGTTTTCCTCGAGTTGCTGTTACGTCAGCATTGCAGGCTTCATAATTAGACTTTGAAGTTTGTTTTCAGAATTTCCTCGGAGGAGTTCTGGAGGGCTTCATGATTAGACTTTGGAGTTCGACAGAGTTTTCTTTAAATTGTTGTTACGTCAGCATTAAACGGCTTCATAATTAGACCTTGGAGTTGTTGTCAGCATTGAACGGCTTCATAATTAGACTTTGGAGTTGTTGTCAGCATTTCAAAAGAAAGATTTCAGCGATTAGAAGGTTGAAGTCATTATTTGTTGTCAAGGCTTCATAATTTGACTTTGGAGTTGTTGTCAGCATTTCAAAAGAAAGATTTCAGCAATTAGACAGTTGAAGTCATTACTTGTTGTCAAGGATTCATGATTAGACTTTGAAGTTGTTGTCAGAAATTACCCGGAAAAGTTCTAGAAGACTTCATAATTTGACTTTGGAGTTCGGCAGAATTTTCCTCGAGTAGCTGTTACGTCAGCATTGCAGACTTCATAATTTGACTTTGAAGTTCGGCAGAATTTTCCTCGATTAGCTGTTGCTAGCATTGAATGGCTTCATAATTAGACTTTGGAATTGTTGTCCGGCTTCATAATTAGACTTTGAAGTTTGTTGCCATATTTTCCTCGCAGAGTTGCTTGTTCAAGTCTTCGGAGGGATACCGCGCTTTTATTTAGTGCGAGTCTCGATCTCGGATAGTACAGGGATGACGCGCTTTCCGTAGTGCCCGCTTATTGTAGCGTATTTTTAAGTGGGTTGTTTGGATTCAGTGCCTGTGGCGTCACACAGGTGGTTGATGTTGAAATCAGGTTCTGTATCAGATGATTGATCAGTTGTTGCCGTGACAACCAGATTCAATTTTCTGGATGTCCCCAAGCAGTTTATGTAGTTTGTTTCTTCGGTTAGCAAATTTTCGGGTTCTCCGGTATTCAACCGTCTTTTACCTTGATCGTTTGAAAGTCGTTCGCTTTTCATCCAGTCAGGTCCAAGCCGCTTGAATAGGGGCAGCTGTTGCACCCTAAAATTTGCCTAACCTTTTTCTTACTTGGTTTATGTTTCATTGCGTTGGCATATCATTGATCTAACATTTGCATAGCATATCATTATTCATTTGTGCAGGGGATCAAGTGTGGTTTATATCCAGAGGAGCCTATCTAGAGGTCTTATTCAAGCTTGAGAAGTCACCAAAGTCACCAGGAAGAGGGTTGTGTTCTTAAGAAGTTCAGATGCTTGTGTGGGGTTCATCTCTTAAGCTGAGGACCAATTGAAGATCATCAGGGGGTTGTGAGGCCTTGATCATGGATAGAAGGTGTGGATAGATCTTATAAAGTGCCTTGAGGGTCATGAGAGAGCTCAGTCAAGTGTTTGTGCCAAGTGTGAAGAGCCACAGTTGAAGGTGTTGCCATTAGGGTTTTCATCTGAGTAACCCTAAGTCAAATGTGCAATTGAAGAGGATCAAAGCTCATTTCTAAGTCTTTATGACCATGGAGAGTTATGTTGATACACATGAGGTGATATTCCAAGATCAATCCAAGAAGAATCTCAAGTGTGAGGAGTTGCTAAATCAGGGTTCTCAGGGGAAAATTCCCTATTTAGTGTCTAACTTCAAGACCACTCATCTCAAGATACGAGTTTCATCTCCACTTTTGGCCAACGTGAAACTTTTAGAGCATGTTCTTAGCTTTAATTTGAGTACTAGAAGTCCTCCATTGGATTTATAGAACTCAAGTTATGGTCCAGACAAGTTACAGGTCATCTGAGGAATGTGAAATTTGTCTATGAAAGTTCACCAACTTCCAAGGAACGTTTGACCTAGAAGGGTGTTTCCCCTAAACTTTTGGCCAACATGAAAGATGTAGGTCTTGATCTTAGCTTTCCAAATTGTACTAGAAGTCTTCCATCTGATTTGTAGAACTCAAGTTATGAGGTTTACAAGTTAGGGGTATTTTGGGAAAGTGAGATTATAGGTCATTTGGCATTATAGGTCATTTTCACTCTCTTGCAAGCTTCAAATGAAGTTTTTTCCAACACAAAACTTGCTCAAAATGATGTTTTTAGGTCAACCATGTCCTCATGATGAATTGATTTGGCTTAGGGTGAGACTTTGTTTGAGAAATTTGGCAAAAGGGAGAATTTAAAGGCATTTAATTGAAAAATTCAAGATTAATTCATTTTTTTGCTCAAACAAGGCAAGTGAGTACTCATTTTAATCAGAAAAGTCATTTTGAGTAATTTGGCATTTTTAGAATTTTCATTTGAGGTCTAATTCATGGTGGTTTGACTTGTAACTTGACAAATAAGTAACATATCATAACTTGGTCATGAGATGAGTTCAAGCTCTCTAATCACTCTATATAATCTCACCAGACCACAAGGAATAGAATTGAAGCTTCCAAGGGAAGATTTGAGTGAGAATTCGTGGATACCATTGTTGAAGTTTTGAAATAAAATTGAAAATTGAATATTCTGATTTGGGCTTCTAATGGACCTTCCAAGCCCACAAACACTTTCTATATAAGTTCTATGATTGATTCAGAGCAATTTTGGAGATCATTTCGTGCCAGAACCAGAGTTTGAAGTTGGAGTTTCAAGAGGAGAAGTGGAAATCGTGATTTCAATTTCAGATCAATTCAAAGAAAATTGAAGCTACAAACACCTTCAACATGCTTCCTTGAGTAGATCTGCATAGTTTGAAGCTGAGAATCGTGTTCTAGATACCTCAATTTCAAGCTCTAACACAGGTATGTAGTTTTCAAAATTGCTGAAGTTTCATCATGATCTAGCATATGTTAGCATGTGGTTAGGCTTTAGGAGGTTGCTTAGATTGATTTTGGATCATGAATTGAGAGTTTAGAGACAAATTAGGATGATGTGTGATTTCTGTTTGGAGTTGGTTTAGCTTGATTATGAGGATTCAACACGATTTAATTAGTGGAAGATGATCAGTGAAGCATAAGGAACAGATCTGTGGTTTTAGATTAAGGTTTGGTGATGATCAGAATTGTGGTGTGATTTCTGTTTGTGTTTGAATTCTAAGATCTATGAGGAATCAGGAAAAATGAACATGATATTTGAGTTCTACACGAAATTTGGAGTGAGACTGTATGAAATTTGTTATGTTTCCATGACCTGCAACTTAGAGACCACCAGAGAAGATGACCGGAGGTCATCTCCGGCCACCGCTGCAAGTTCCCCCCCCCCCCCCCCCCCCCTTTCTGAGTTTCAAATGAAGAAGACGAGTTGAGAACCCTTGGATCTGGTTTGAAATTGGACTTTGTATGCAAATCGTGTGGCCATGACTTGTTTTGAGAATTTGAGTTTTGGAATTGAAATGCAGCATTCCATTTATTCGCTGGCAGCGTATCGTCCCTTGGATCAGTCTACTTAGTCCACGCATCCAACGCCCCTGATTTATTTCAGCATTTATTTTTTCTTTAATTCATTTTCTTTTATTTTTAATTCCATTAATCTTCTAAAATTCATTTTAGTTTCAATATTCATCAAAAAAATAAAATAAAAATATGTCCATGCTCCTCCTTTTATTTGTGATTTTTCTGTGATTTTACATTTCATGTTTGCTTATTTTTCCATTTTTTGCTATTTCTTTAATTTTGCATATTTGATGGTTGATTTGCTGATTTTTGTTCTTGCAATTGGTATTGAGTTTGATGCTTATTTTTTTCTAGCTGGTAGACTAGAGATGCATGATCCCCTATGATTTAATTTAGATTTTTTAGACAACATTAAGTTCTGTTTTAGATTAGGATCATTAGACCTTTCATTTTAGGGTTCTTATGTGGTACCTTGTGATCTAGGATTTCTTTAGGTGACTTCCCTTTAGATTAAGGTTCTGATCCTTTGCCCATAGGTCCTTAACATGTTTAGGTTCCCTTAGAAAATTTCCTAGGATTTTAGAAGGTGTTTTAGTATTTTTCATAGATTTAGTACTTAGGCTAGTTTTAAGTTGCCTTCAACATAGCACTTGCACTAGTTAAACCTCAATGGTTGCCTTTAGTGCATAATAGGTTTTCCAGTCTTCTTTTATGGTGTTTTAAACATGTATAAGCTTATGTTTGCTTGATTGTGGTGTTTGGTTTTGGTGTTTAGACCTCCCTTTAGAAGCTTTCTTTGAGCTTGTTCAATTAGGGTTAGGAAGAGACTAGTTTTCTTTCACTTTCTTCAAATAAACATGGATTGCTTTGATTGCTTTCTATTCTCATCCTATGATTCAAGGTCCCTATATGAAAGCCTCATATTTCCTTTGGAAGCATGTGTGGCATTTCACAAGAGGTAGAACCTGTGAGGATGCCTATCTCTGATGACTGGTTGAATGTCTGGTTGGATTCCTTTGGTTGCCTTCTTGCTTCCCATCATCACTCCAATAATATTGATGTTAATTCTCTCCTCTCTTGTTGGAGCTTGAAGGTGGAGATTTCCTTCTCTTGAAGATGGCTTGGGCTTGAAGATCGTTTGCAGATTACTGTTTGTTTTGATGTTTAGCTGCTTTACTGTTGAGCTGTTTGTCTGTTGTATTTCCTGACTGCTTGACTGGTGTTTGTGTGACTGCTTGGTGTGTTGCATTAGACTAGGTTCTCATATATATGTTTCTAGTCCTAGGAGCTTCCTAAAGGTTGAGATTAGCTCCCTTTGCTTGTCTGTATTAGAGGTTGAGTTTCTCCCTCTGCTTGACTGTTATTGATTGACTTTGCTTGCTGGCTTAAGGTTGAGTCTATCTCCCTTGCCTGTGTTTTGTGTGGCTTTCTCTGGTTGCATTTCCTTCTTCTATTTTCTTTGACCTTATTCATATTTGGCTTAATGTTGAGATGAGCTTGTGGAGGCTCCTGCCCCACACATATTTCATCCCTCACTTGCATTGCATGCATTTTATTTATAGTTGCTTCTGTATAGTTGTTTCTTTTGCTGTTGTTTTCCTTTGCCATGTTCCCCTAGGAACTCTGACTTCTCTTGTTCAAGAGAAGTTATGACAGACATTAGGGTCCTAACCATGTATGATAACATTAGGTAGCATTCCCTTATCTCAACCATAGGATCAATTTTGCATGACAACTTTAGGATTGGATTAGTTCCCCTTTAGTGCGTCTTTTCTCTTCTCATCTTCAAACAACTCAAAAATACAGTAATAAAGGTTAATTGACATCGTACGTTACGAGCCTTAAGCTACTTGAGAAAGGATTGTTGGAGAGTTTCTTTCCAACAGTCTGGATGTTTAGTATGGCATCCTTTGGGTGACATGCGACGTATTCACTCTCAGGTCATAGTCTCTAGTGCGATATCAGTTGCAAACATCCATAAAAAGATACTTCTTCTAAAAAAATAAAACAAAGATCAAACTCCTTTTGTCCTCTTGGACCTTTAATTCTTTGGAAACCATTTTTCAGAAGGAGAGTTCTGTTAACTTCCGGTTCTACCGCAAATGGTAAACGCCTAAGTCTCCGTCGAGCGAGCTGCATACACCAAACTGCTGGAACCGTCTGTTAACCCTACTTGGATAAAAAAGACAAACCTGTGTCTGTCGTGTCCCGAACTACGTTTGCTATGATCTTTTGTGCTGTGTGAAAGTATCTAGGCACGAGATGCGATATCTCGACGAGCAACCTTTCCCCGTAGTTAGGCGAACTACGTTGACTCTGATTTCTCGTTCCAGACGGGAATACGTAGGCATAAAGTGCGCCGCTTTGCCGAGTCATTTTCTTTTCTTTTCATACCAGACCGTTAGTGTAGATAGATATAACAAACCCGTTAGATAAATACAACAAGCATGGATCCCATCGAGTACGATGGACGTGAGGGGTGCTAATACCTTCCCCTTGCGTAACCGACTCCCGAACCCAAACAATGGTTGCGATGACCTTGTCTTATACCTTTTCGTCAGGTTTTTTCCGATCGTTTCCTTTCCTGTTCTGAGGGATAAATAACGAAAGGTGGCGACTCTTCTATTTTGCCACCCTCATTTTTCGCAGTAGCGACACTTAGATACACAATCAGAAGTATAACAGTTGTGCCACAACCACAAAGGTTCTTAAATTCTTAATATTTCTAAGATATACAAAGATATGAAATCTTAAGATCTTATGCAATAACATTTACAACTAAAGCTCAAAGTTATGCTCAAGATATTTCAATACGTATTATTGTTGTTACCTTCCTTCAAATCTCCAGCTTCCTTTTATAGAGGTGGAGATAGATTCGTTGGAGGGTTTGAACATAAGAGCAAACTTAGTGAAGATGCATGCCAACAGAGACGCTAGAGAATGTATCTAGTTAGAATCACTATCCATTAAATAAAGGCAATGTTCACATCACATTTCTAAGTAATAAGTGTCTATAAAAAGGTAGAATAGACTGAAGATGTCACATCACCATTCCTTGAGCCTTTCAAAATGAAACCCTAGTTGATTCTTCCCAGAAATCTGGTGCTTTGATAAGACATCTCTGCTTTTGGTTTACGGTACGGATCAGAGACACATTTTGCTTCAGAGTCTGAGCTACCATCAGAGGATGGAACATTATACTAGGGTTTGAACCTTCAGAGGCTGATGAACTACACCAGAGTTACCAGATTCTGATCAGTCAGAATCCGAGTACCATTTCTTCTCCACATATGCTTTCAACAGGATTAATTCATAGTGAATTCTAAGATTGTGATCCTTCAAATTTGAACATATGTTAGTATACCCATTTACTCTCTAAATACTTTGTTATCATCAAAACCCAAGAGATATGAACAATCTTGTTCCAACACATCCACCTTTTGTTGTGAACGTCATTCTTGGAAAAGTACGTTTGTGAAATATTTTATGAGTTCATATGTTGTTGTTGTTGATAAAAGTTGTTTGTTGTTAGTAATAAAAGTTATATAGCGTATGTTATTTGCAGTATGTTATAGATGGTTTTGTTGTTATTAATAAAAGTTGTTTGTTGTATCTTGTATATTGTTTAAGGTTTATTGGTGATGAATGTTGTTGTTAAGGTTTGTTTAGAAGACGAGTTTATTATATCTTATGTGGTTTTAGTGTTTTTCTATCCTCTTATCGAATATATAACTTTTTGGGTTGAATTTAAAAGTTGTATTATGAGATACTAAATTATATTAGAAAACAAATTACACTTATCAGTGTTATACAAGATTTCGTTAGTCCATTATCCATATTCCACTCTTTAACGATTAGATCTTGGTTTAATACTTCAAGTTCTTCAACCTCCCATTTCTCCATCTCTAATTTTGTTTGCAAAATAAATAATATTTTGTAAAATGAATTATAGGTTCAGGAATGGGGGTTAAAGAACCAGGAGAATTAAAACAGAACATAACCGTTAAAGAGTAAAATACAAATAATGGGCTGAAGAAATATCGTATAACATTGACTAGTGTAACTTATTCTTCTAATATAACTTAATTTATCATATTATTAATTTATAGATCAGATTGAAAGGTTATATGTTTAATGAGCATTGACAAAATAAATATTCCACATAATATATAATTAACTAAGGTGTATATATCACAACAGTTGTTTAATATAACCATTATGATAGGTAGCACACTACATACTTTATAATTCTGGTCACATGACTACCGGTGGAAAGCATTATGCTTACAACCACCTATTATCTCACCACGATTGGTCAAGCGTAGTGGTATCCCTTTTCCAACCATGGTGAAATGAATCTTACGTAGTCATGGTTCATTTGAGTCTCCATAAACATGTTCCTCTCCTTCTTTTTGTTTTTGATTTGCAAATAGATTTTTCCATCAATGTTTTGAATCTAAAGTTAGGAGTTGTTGTTCTTAGTCTGAACAATCTTTCCAACCATATCCACCAAGGTTTTTCAATCAATGAGGATCAATACATCACTAGCTTTCATTTTATTGGCCACTTGCAACACATTAATTACTACTTGACCTTTAGTGGTCAAAGGATTGTTGAAGCAACTGACCTTTATAATTTTTATTTTAGCAGTTTGTATGATTGATTTCAAACTGGGTGCTTATGGTATTTTCTTTCTCAATGTCAGTCACATTCGAGATTTTATTTGAGGTGATCATTGGATTGAAAAAATCCTTAATCTAGAGGCTAAAATCCTTAATCTGAGAACTACAATAATGATTACACTTTTTTGTACCACTACTTTGGCTTGCTTCTGTGTGGGGATAAGGAGTCATCGAACTATCCTTGTTATAGGTAATTATGTCCATCTTCCCCTTATTCTGACCTTTCGCATATAATTTATGAGGTTTCAAATTTCTTTTTCTGACTGTGATCCTGTTTGTTTTATCTTTATTCTATTGCCCTGTATGTAACAACCTAAACACCGAAACTTATAAATAAAGCATTACATGATAATTTAAGGTGTCACCAATGACATTCCTTCGAAAACATATCAAATCATTTGAAACTATACAAAGGAAAAACATTTCATAACAACTTTATAAATGAGTTATAAACTCCAAAACAACAGCGTCATCAACTTTAAAAACATAATAACTCCCATCTCTGATGTTACAAGATCAAAGCATTAAACCACTAATTTATCATAAAGCGAATAAAATAAGAGCGAAAAGCAACTCCAACAAGCCACATTCCATACACAACATCAATGTTTACTCCTGAGTATCTGCTAGGTATCCATGGTAGACAACATGAAGCAAAGGGGTTGAGAAACAATATTCAATATAAAGTGTAAAGAATGTTAAGGTAGAGAACATTCAACAAAAAGACACATCCAGTACACAATCAACAACACCATAGTCTCACACCCATTCATAACAATATGCAAATATACATATGAAATGCGACTCACAACACGACGTGATACTTATGCATGCGTTACCATTTATGGATAACTCAAGTCCATCTCACTCCTGAATCCCTACCATAGGATCAGAGCACACCAAATCGTCACCATCACCAAAAGTAACATTTCACTGATTCCCATCTAAAACCAGCTATTCACTCCTGAATCCCCACCATAGACCTAGAGCATACAAAAACTAGACCGAAGTCCATATACCACGATGCATGACTCTCAAAAACATGCATTATCACCAAAATAATCACCACAATTATCACCATGCATATTTCACCATTATGCAGAAATCATTCACCATATGCAAAAACTAATCAATGTCACGACAATTAATAAACAACACCAAAGAAGAACAACTCAACAAATGCGTATTCACAAGCATTCAATCATATTAATTCATTATAAAATCAACACATCATTAAGAAAACATGGAGATTCATTAACTAATCATACATGTTATCACATACATTCCTAGAGTAGACACATGATTACAAATCCATTATCTCACCAATCACTACCATGAGGCTTCTATGCGTGTTAGTTTTCCAAAACTTCGAACAGAATCTCATTTGGACTTACAGAATGAAATTTACTGCCAAAATCGTCACACAATAAAACAAAATCAAAAGCACAAAATTTCAAAATTTAGCCTAAGACGATCAAATGTCATCAAACATGGTTCGCTACTGGCTTATCCAAAAATCATGTTTCCAAGCTGTGCAATCGATTCTTTTTTTTTTTTTTTTTGTGTAAATCAATTGTCATATCAATTTTTTTCCAAAAATACATAGCTGCAATTGATTGCCATGGGCACAATTTCCAATAATAAAAATCTTCAATTGATTGTCATTTGATATCAATCGATTCTCATCATGAATTTTTTCAGAAAACTAAATTTTCTCCATACTTTCATCATTTGTCTCATCCCTAAACCTCCATACATGACTTTCGCCAATTTTCCCAAAATCAAGTTACTCAAAATGCAAATTTAAAAACAGTAGCATGTTATCACAACCATCAACATATTGCAAGTTTATATTCATCATGATTCATAGCAATTCATCAACAATTTCATCAACAATCATGTACACAATTCAAGCACTCAAACATTCATTAATGTCAAAATTTTATACATGCATATTCATGGTAATTCAAACATAATTTCAATCATAGAAACACAAACATGATCACTGTCAATCATCGAATTCCATATTTCTAACACAACAAACATTCATCAAAGCAAAATCATGGAACTATAATGAGAGCAAGAACCTCTCTTCTCTACCCCATCATGCAATACACTCATATTGAGAGTCATTTCTCCCTCTTACCTTAGATTTCCAACAACAATAGCAAATCAAGCAACTCTCGTGGATTCTCCTTTCAAAACCTAACTCTCCTTCCAAATGATCTTGTTTCTATAAAACATTACTTTATCCAAACGTTTAGAATATATACGATTCTAATTATTTTTGCACGCCAATTTTTCATCTTCTCTCGTCTCACCTCTGTAGCGGGAAATTTTGAGATTAAGCTATTGATTAACTTAACTCACAAAATAAGAGTCACCAACACACTTTTATTTTATCCAAAGGAAAGGGAAAATAGAGAATAAAACCTAAAGAAGTTCTAAAACAAGAACTAATAAAAACAGAGACAAGGTAAAGGGGTTGGTTACAAAAAGGGAAGATGTTGGCACCCAAAACGTCTATAATACTTGTTCTGGTGAGAATCGGATATCAAGCTATTGAATTACCTTAAATCACAAATCATAAAGTTCACCACCAAGCTTTGATTTATCCAAAGGAAAGGGTAAAGATCGAAGAAAACCCTAAGTGCACTATGTAACAACAAAGCTAAGAGAATATAAGATTCGGGGGTTGATTATACCTAGGAAAGGTGCTAGAATTCTAAGCATCTGTAGTACTCTACAGGAACCTCTTGTTAGTATTTGTGTTATGCAATAGTTTTGTTTATAAGGAAAAGGTGTTAAGGTAAAGACCTCGGGGTATATTGATCGGTCACCATTTTTATTGTGTTTCCGTCACTTGTTCGACATTTCATCCACGAATCGATAATGTTTGTTTATGTATTTTTATTGTTTTTGAGTAAATTCTACTGTATTTATGTTTTTCTCGAATTTTATGTTTTCTAGTGTTATGTCATGTTTTTGTTGCATTTTACGTGTTTGGTTGTAATTCTGATGATTTCAGGTCCATACGAAAAAGGCCAAAGGACTCTGGTGAAGAAATTGGAGATTCTAGAAAGTCAGAGGAGATTTTAGAAGCAAGCCAGTGGCTTGACACAGCCACCCATGTCACCTGACACGGGCCGTGTCAGGAGGAAACCCAGAAGATGATGTTTATGTGTGGACAGGGGGCTGACACCAGTGCTTGTGTCAGCTGCAACGACCTGTGTCAGCAAGTCTAGGCAAAGTTGGTTTTGTTTGATTAGAAGCAGGGAGCCAACACGGCTGCCCGTGTCGCCTGACATGGTCTGTGTTGGCTTGGACGTGTCAGCTCCTATTTTTCTTATTTTTATGACATTGGTGACCCCTGAGGGTATTTTGGGTAATTTATTACTGTTGTGTTGGACTGGGGGTATTTTAGATGCATTCTGAGAAAGAAAAAGGGACTTTTTGGACTTGAGAAGGAAATTACGATCGAAAATTGGGAGATCAAGAACACAAGGGAAAACTGAAGGTTTTCATGTGCAGACGCAATTGAAGATCAAGGCATCCCTATTATCTTGTAATGTCTAATTTCTACATTGTAATTTCTCTGATTATTATGAGTAGCTAAACCCCCAATGCTAGAGGGTGTCCCTGAATTGCTTTTGTAATGATATTTTTCCTGTTATTTGAATGACATAAGTGCTTATTTTATTAACCAAGTTTTATCGTTCAGTGTTGGTACTGCTTTTTCAATCAGACAAATTGATTTAGATTTACGGTTAACATTAGGTCGGACAAACCATCGTTAGTGCAATTTGATCGATAATGCTTCAGCAGATATTACCTAGGACTAGGAATACCCTGTTGCACTTAGAACACTATTGACATTATTTTCAATACTTGATTTCAAACTAATTGCCTATAGATATAGTAATTAGGTTATGTGATTAAGAGGTTTTCTCACTAAGGATTTAGGAGTAAACAAATTTCCAATCATGAACTTGATAAATTGAGCTATGTCTGTGAAATAAGAATTGATATTGTTACAAGGCAATTCATACACTACCCCTAGTATGCTCTCATATCTGTCAGAACCCTATTCTATCTTTTGCTTTATTTTTATTATTGCAACTTTTAATTGTAAAAACAATTTCAAAACCCCCAATTGCTTTTGTTTAATTGAATTATCATAATGCTTGTATTATCTGACGCAGTCCTCAAGATAGATACTAGGGATAAAACTCATATTTTAATTAAAATCGGCAGAATAATGCACTTGTTATTTTATCGATCAAGTTTTTGGCACCGTTGCGGGGGACTGCCAAAATATAAGCTTAATTTTAATTCAATTGAAATTTTGTTGCTCTGCGACTAAAATTTTATTTTCTGTTTATTTTTAGATTAATTTCTATTATAACTAATATATGTCTAATCTATGTATGCGAGGAAAGCCCTCAGCTGAGTTTCTTTTTGATACAGAACCAGAAAGAGCACTGCACGTGAGACACCGTCAAGCGAAGCAAGCAAGACTGGCAACATCAGAAGAAGAAATTTTGGTTCATTCTGAGCATTCTAATTCAAATTCCAACATAGATACAGAGGCACAACCAGAACTATTGATAATGGCTGGAATTCCACCAGCAGAGAGACTTCTGGGTGATTATGGAGGAGCAAATGCTCTAGCAGGTCAGTTGACCATCATGAATCAACTGATTAATCTAGCAAACTTCTAGCTGCACCCTACAACTATCCATCAGCTCGAAAAGAGACATTTTACTAGAAAAATAAATGAAGATGCAAATAAGCATTTACAAAGGTTTCTTACAATGAGTACGACGTTGAAGATTGAGGGTCATTCTGAAGAAGTTAAAAAGTTAAGAATGTTTATGTTTACTCTTTCTGAAGATGCTGAAGAGTGGTTCTACTCTTTACCTACTGGGAGTATTACTACTTGGGAAGAGATGGAGAAAACTTTCTTGAATGAGTACTTTCCAGCTTCTATTTATATTCGCAAAAGATATGATATTGTAAATTTTAAACAGAAGGAAGGAGAGTCACTTGGTGATGCATACAAGAGGTTTAAAAGGTTATTGGTTGTTTGTCCTACTCATAACATGGACCAAACGGAACAAATGCAGATGTTTGTAAATCTCCTTAAAATAAAGACAAAACAACTTATTGATACAGCTATTGATGGCTCTTCCAACTTTACAACAACCACTAGTATCAAGAAGATCATTGAATCCATTGCAGAAAATGAACATATGGAATTATATGACCGAAGTGTGAGCAAACCTGCAGGAGTGATCGATTTGAAACTGGCTAATCAAGTGGTGAAGATGGAAGATCAAATCGTTGTTGAAGTTGAGAGGAGACTGAAAGCTACAAATATAGGTACTCAGACGATGGCACAAGTTCAACCGGTACAAGCTGTTAGTTATGAGATTTATGGGGGTCCTCATTTTGCTATGTATTATGTGGCTACTGCTCAATAAATTGAAGCAATTAATTTTCTGAAGCAGAAAAACCCTTATTCGAATACCTACAATTTGGGCTGGAAGAATCATCCAAATTTTTCCTGGAAAGACCAACAAGAGAATATGCCGAAACCAGGACCTACTCAATACCAGAATCAACCGCAATAACCACAACCACAATAGTATCAACCCCAACAACAACAACAATCATCATATCAACAACAATATCAATAACCTCAGCAATAGTATAAACAACAAGCATCAAACAAGGCAGAATGGGAAATTGCCATTGAAAAGATGGTCGCTCAATGTTCTCAATTCCAAGAAGAGATAAGAAATAATCAAAGGAACATAACTGCTTCTATAAAGAATCTTGAAGTTCATGTGAGTCAAATAGCACAACAAATAAGAAGTTCTCAAGCACAAGGCACCCTTCCTAGTTCAACAGTGACAAATCCTAGAGATCATAGTAATGTTAGTGCCATGACAATAAGAAGTGGAAAATCTCTTGAAAGTCTTGAAAAAGAATACCAAATGCTTGAAGTGGATCTTGAGATTAAAGAGAATGAGATCATACCTGAAAAATTATTGAACCTAAGCAGGTAGTGAAAGAGAAAGCCACTGAGCCAAAACCGGTCATGAAGCTCCCATTCCCTACAAGAAACAAGAAAAAGGGTCAGCATGTGTTCGCACGTGATTTTCGTGTGGACAACCTCTGACCTTTCTCCACGGATTTTCTTGTGGGACTGGCCAAACTAGTCCTAGGAAAATTTGGTTTTGGGTGGATCGTTTACTTGGATTGTCGTGCACTTTGACGGTTATGTATCTTGTGGTGTGTGTAAGTGGTTTAAACTCTACGTAAATAAAAGTTGACAAAGATAAAGAAATGGCTGAAACAGAAATGTTATAGAGATTCTGAAAATAGTGCTTTAAATGTCATAAATACTTAGTAAACTTAAAATGAAAAGGGAAAAAGACAAATGGACGTATCCGTACATTTTGGAATGACAAAGTACACTCTTTTCTCTTTAGGGCGGTACTCAGAGTGTCTTTCCTCCAATACTGACAAAAGACGCCTTCATTTCCTAAAAATTCTTGCTTTATATAGGCGTACGAAGTAACTTCCAAAGGGCTTCAGGATGCGCCACGTATCATCCCATGTCTCTGGAAAACTGCCTCCATGTTCCTCTTTTCAAAATGCCTTCCCGCCAGGCCTTAGCTCCTCTTGTTGAGAATACCTTTGCTGGTTTTTATCTTTGGGTCGATCGACGCAGGGGCCCGTCGACCCATCTATCTCATGTTGTCGATTTGAGGTGTGGTGCTTGCCAAGTTTTATTGCTGTCGGCCCTTGGCTTTTATGCAAGGGGCTGGTCAACCTTCATTTTTCCTTCCCCTAACTTCTATCGAGGTCAATGCCCTTAGTTGGCTAATTTTCAGCCAACAAAATGCCTCACCAAGACCCAGGCTTCGACGGAGATTTCTGTCGACTGAGATGCTTGGTGTCTTTCGAGGTATACAATATTTGGTTTTTCGTCATCATGGCCTAATTGTCGAAGCATCCACGTATCAGTTGCCTCCTGACGTGATGATGGCACCTTTCTGCATCACAACTTCCAAGAATTCCCATCATTCTTTTCCACTTCCCCACGTTATTACCAACTTCCACTCATTACTTCTCCCACGAGTGGGTAACTAAAAAGCCCCTTACTTTTGTCTTCTGCATTAATATTTAATATAAATACCCCCATAAGTTCAACAATTGTTCTACGCTCTTTCTTCTTTAGCTACCATAATCATACCAACAAAACTCCAACAATTTCAATGGCATCTCCTTCTCATCAAACAACTGAAACCACCAACAACAACCACATTGCCTTCGTTCTGTCAAAGGATGAGGCTCACAAACCCCTTTCAAACCCCACTTCCTCTGATGAAAACGTTATAGCAGCTTGGAAGAAACATATGATTATCCCATTTGGGGTGGCTGGAAAACTTCATGTATTTCACGGTCCTTACCCTCTTAGGAAGCCCAGCCATGAGGCCATGCAACTGTTCTTTCCCGACTTTCTTGCAACCATGCCTCCAACTTTCTGCAAAGGTGGAAAACTTGATTTGAAGTTTTTGGCACCGAAAGCTAGAGTATTCCGTTCGATGCCCACCCCTGGCAACAAGGACTATTTAGCCTGGCTGAACAAGGTTCAAATAAACGTCAAGCCCAGTGGAAAAAATATGACATCTTCGACGCCATTCAGTTGTCGAGGAATGCTCACAGGGTCAACCCCTGTCTCCTTTTGGCATCCATGTTCTTTTGGGAGGGTTCGACAAACACCTTTCAATTACCACGTGGGATGCTGTCACCCACCCTTTTCGACGTGGCAGCTATCACCGGCCTCTCTCTAGTGGGTGAAACTTTCGACCCCACCATCAAGACGGAGGCTTCTTTTGACTTTGATCGTGCCGGTTTTCAGAATTTTATCGAAGACCACCATGACACAAATTCAGTCGAGGTGTCTGATGAGGAACACATTGCCTTCCTGACTTTGTGGCTCTCGTACTACCTCTTTTTCCCAGGGTCTTTGCAAATAGCAAAGAGTTATATCAATCTGGACATTCAAATTCATGAGGGTCGACAGGTAGCCCTGGGCAAGCTTCTCCTAGCCTCCCTGTATCACTTTGTAGGGCTGACATCTCTGAAAATGGCTCATCTCTATGACACCATCAAAGTCCTGATTGTGTCGGGGCTCATATGGCTGCTGCAACATTGGCTAAATACAACTTTTGAACACCAACTAGGCTATACCGTGTCGGCTAAGATGGACCGAATGATCGAGGACCGACCAGTGGAGGGAGTTCATCTTGCTCTTATGACTACGCAGGAGACTCCCAACAAGACCCTTTTTATGAAATATCTTACTATGTTTTCTGAGGAAACTGTCTTCGTTCTGGGTATGACCCCTTTTGCCCATCGAAAGTTTGGGCCGACTTGGTTCAAGAACCCTTTCCCTGGAACTTCCCCCAACACCGCTGCCGTCTCTAACTCCATTTGGAGGGCTTTTCTAACCCCGACGATGTTGTTGTTTCATATCGACTCGAGCAACACTGGGTACGGGTTTATGAGTTATCGGCCCAATTTGGTTGCCCGATAATTTGGCCCGAGCCAGATGTTTCCCAAGCCACTGGTTCGCCATCGTGGCGACGTCGTATGGGCTGGTCGAAAGCTCAACCAGGCGGGTCATAAAAATTGTCTTAAGTTTGCCCAGTCGACTCAACACTTGGAGTTGCATGTGTTTCGTTACAAGCCCTCATTCTTCTCCTCCGAAAGCTTCAACGTCTGGTGGTCAGAGTATCAAATGCAACACTTCGACCATGAGCTTTTCTTAGAGAACATGTTCGATGCTTTTTCCGCTCTTTCCAGCAAAGCTCTTGGCCCATCAGCGCCCTTGGTAGATGCCACCGAAAAGGTAAGCTCATTTTTCCTTTATCTGCTTTCGATGATGTTGCGGTGAGAATCGGATATCAAGCTATTGAATTAACTTGAATCATAAATCTATGAAATTCACCACTGAGCTTTGATTTATCCAAAGGAAAGGGTAAAGATCGAAAGAAAACCCTAAGTGTGTTATGTAACAACACAGCTAGATATCTAAGGTTCGGGGGTTGGTTATACCTAGGGAAGGTGTTAGCATCCTAAGTACCTGTAGTACTCTACAGGAACCTCTTGTTAGTATTTGTGTTATGCTAAAGTTTGCTTGCTAAGAGAAACGTGCTAAGGTAAAAACCTAGGGGTATGTACACTAAGTATGCTCGCCAAGACATCGCATATCGTGCCTACGTATCCTAACTAGGATGGAATCAGAGCAACCGTAGTTCTCCTAACTAGAGATGAGGAACTCTTGATAACGATCAAGGTTCCATAAGGGAAGTAAGTATTCATAACCATGATACTTACATAGAGTTAAGTAACTCCCTAAGTCTAAGTTGAAAGACTAACTAAGATTGACTTTAACAAAAGTCAAAGGAGAAAATGTGTACTCATAACAATGATACTCACATAGAGTTTACAAACTCTACACCTAATTCTAAGTTATAAAAAAATGGCTCTAACAAGGCCAAGGCACGGATTCTAACAAGGTCACAAAGTGAGTGGGAAAGTAACACTAACTGTCCTAAAGCTATGACTTACGAGTCAACAATAGAACTTTCCTTTGGAATGGTGTAAAAGAGCCAAAATCGTTGGATCCAAAAGTCACAAGGGAATAGAGATCAAAGATCGAGACTTAGTTACAACCAAAAACATCAAGAGTTAAATTCAAAGTTGAACTACAAGAATTAAATAAAACGAGATGGAGAATTGTCAATGATAAAATTAGGAAATTTTAAAAAATCTAATTAAACCAAAATCTAATAAAAAAAACTAAATAAATAGCTAACTAAACCTAATTAAAATTAGTCTAATTAAAACTAATTAATTAATTAAAAACAAATTAAAACTAAAATGAATTAAACAACTCATTAAAAGCTAATCAAATGGATTCTAATTAAAAATAATTAACTCATTAAACAAAAATTTAATTAAACAAAAGTTTAATAAAATAAAAACTAATTAACTACTAACTAAATAACTAATTCTTTTTAATTAAAAACTAATTCTATAAAAAAGCTAATTAACTACTGAACCTAGTTAAACCCAAGAAGGAAGCAAGCCCCGAAAAGAAATGTGTCAGGAACTCATGGGGCATCAGCCCATGTTTGATAGGATGCGGGTCAGAATGACCCACCCTGGTTCACATGTTGAACAAGTCAAAGGGAACCCTAGCATTCACCCAAAATGTTGGTCACGTTACCTCATAGAAAAGGCAAAATATTTTCAATCTTCTCTGAGTTTTGAAACAAGCACGAGAAAAACCAGAGTCATCCTGGACATTCCCTCTGAATCTCATGATCCTGCCTTAAATCACTCTCCGCTCTCTCCTCTCGGTCTCTCGCGATTCACCATCTCGAAAGTCCCTCATCTTTCAATCGCGACACCTTAACCTCTATCCCTTGCTCACTCATTCTCTTTCGCCTCACCCTACCTTCGAATGTCATTCCTTTAGATCTCTACTTCAATCTTAACCTCGATCTTTCCTTCTCTCTCCTGCAAACACCCTTTGGCCACGAAAAACTAATGAGGAAAACCAAACTCGTCGAACCGTAGAAATCGGTCAGGAAAAACGACGGAAGCATAATCGAATCTCCACACGATGGATTACACAACATCAAATGTTCGACAGTCCATAATAAAACACAAAGAGATAAGTAAGGAAATATACAAAGCGATACGAAAACATCAAGGTGAAACGAACAGGAAATGGAAAAGACAATAACTAAATCAAATTGGCGTCTACGGCTCTGTAAGTCACGATACACTTCCTTCTGTTTGGTTGTAGAGCTGTGGAAGTGAGACAGTTGTGCTTTTTGATTCTTTTGTTAAGTTGATGCTGTTCTTGAAGGTTATACAGATGAAGTATGTGCTCTATTCTATGCTTGCAGAAGATTCCTTTTTTGAAGGTATGTGTTGGAAGGAAAATCGAAGAGAGAAAGATGGATCGTGAGAAACTTTTCAGGGTATGTTTTCTGTCTAAAAAACGAAGTTAATTTTCTGTGTGGTGCTCCGTTATCCCCCCTTTACTCATTTCTACTCCTCTTCTTATATCCAGAATCAAACTTCTTGGCCAATCCTTCGAGTACATCCTGTTTGTTTTCTAGCTTTTAAAAAGTCCTTTTCTCGGCAGGTTATGTGTTGTCTAAAGCAGGATTTGAAGTGGCAGGTTTCACAATTTGGGCATTTGTTGCAGGATCGTACTACCGTTGACTTAGCAGCGGTTTCTATTTTGGAGTGAATCCGTTCAAAAGCGAGTTTGGAGCCTTATGGCATAATTTTGTTGTTGCAGCCTATGATGTGTGGTTCATCGCCTTTATTAATGCATGAAAAACCGGAACATGATTTTTCAATTTTGGTGCAAAAATTTGGTCTGATACCTTGGTATAAGGTGTGAAAAAGTGGGTCATTGTTGTGATAGAGGTGCAGAGGAGTTTTGGCGTGGCAAATCATGATTATGACATATGTTTTGGCAGTATTTGTTGTACGGTCTAGGCTATTATAAAATGAAGAATCATACCTTCTCTTTTTGGAGTTTATTGTAATAAGATAAGTGATTTGCTTTATGATTTGTTAAACGGACTAATAACTTGGGCTTTGGAAGATAAAAATGGATAATTTGAATTGGATGACTATGAAATAAATATGGAAATATGGACATTGTAAATGGGCAAAAAAGTGAATTAAAATGAATAATGAAATTGGATTAAGATGGATAATGGAAAAGTATTTTTGTGAAATTGGATAAGTTGGATTGATTTTAGAAATGAAGTGAATGAAAAGTTAAAATAAGATGGGGAAAAGTGAATCGGTTCTAAAAAATGGTTCAATGGTTTGAATAGGAAATAGATAAAAATGGTTTGTAAATGGATTTGAAATGGATAGTTACAGGAATATACATGGGTAAGACCTCCACAACACTTAAAGATTCCATAATGCCTTTGACCGCCATAAATCCTGAACAAACAAACACAAACTTCGATCCAACTTGAAATAATCTTGACTGGACAACAGCCTGGCAAATCCTCAAACCAATAGCAAAACTTTAGCCACTCCATCAATGCGTGCACACACATTGAATCTGCTAATCCTCAGGAGAAACTCAATTGAAGGAAAATTGGCTCATTTTCAATACAAAGGGTGAGAAACCTTAATCCTCTCATTGAGTGCATACTCATGAACAAAACTTCACGAGAACCAAACTTTGATTCAGAACTTTTCCAGTCAAAACATGGATGAAACCCTAACAAATGACTCCTTGTGGTGATTCATGGAAACTGATATCGTGTTGTGATAAACCTTTGGTAGACACTGCTTATAACAATTGGGAACCCAACACTTCTGCCTCAAACTTGAGTATAATAACTTGAAAGAAACAAATTTGACTAGAGGAAATCCACCTTGTCAGACAACCTCTTGTCCAAAATCCTAAGGGAAAGAACAACTGATAACTTAGTTAGTTATACAATATGATTGGTCTAGAATGATATGCAAAAGATCAACGAATCTGAGGGTAAAATTTGGGGTATGACAGTTGCCCCTATTTAAATATCATCACTGGATGACATGAGTGATGAAAATCCTCATGAAATCATGGCGAAAGGTATTTAAATACAGATAACCAAAACATTTGCCCTTAACTGACAAAAGAAAACTATGCATTGTTGACATGCCATGAAATCTAATATGATGAAAATGATTGGATGCTAAATGAAAAGAAAACAGAAGACAACGAAAGCAAACAGGGAAAGAAACGACACAACGAGTGACCACTCACTAGGGAAAGACAGCGATACCGGGGAACTGAAACAAACTGGGAGATCTAAAGTAATAAAGCGACAGACTCAAGCAAAGACTAGTTGATAACCAAGAAGGACAAGACCAAGAGACAATCTCCACTGGAGAATAATCCAGATTAGTGGATCAACAAGTTCTGACATGACTGGGCGACACACTAGAATAAAGGTAAAACAGACTCTTTACTGGGGATAGAACCAGAAAGAAGTATGATCTCCACCGGGGATTGATTTAAACAAAAGGTTAAGACCCTAAAAAAATAAACAAAGAAAGTGGTATGATAACCAAAGACTAAGGGAGTTAAGGAATGATCTTCTTACAAGAGATCAGGCAAAAACGAAAGCAAACAAGCTTTGTAGAAATTTCTCAAAATGAAGAGTTCAAACAGGATCTTCAAGAAACGCCAGAAAAGACAGAGAACTAAACAAACTCCGCATAGTAGTATCAAAAGTGGGATAAGAGCGTCAAAACAAATTAACTTTGGTACCGATAACCATTGGATTTTAAACAACGCCAATCACTACTAGACTTTCAAAAGAAATGCCAATTACCATTGGACTTTAAACAATGCCAGTTACCACTGGACTTTCAGAAGATATGATGACGACCGAATCAACGATACCAATAATGATTGGATTTTAAACAATGCCAATAACTACTGGACTTTTAATGAAATGCCAATTACCATTGGACTTTAAACAATGCCAGTTACCACTGGACTTTCAGAAGATATGATGATGACCAAATCAACGATATCAATAACGATTGGATTTTAAACAATGCCAGTAACTACTAGACTTTAAAGAAATGCCAATTACCATTGGACTTTAAATAATGCCAGTTACCACTAGACTTTCAGAAGATATGATTACGACCAAATCAATGATACCAATAATGATTGGATTTTAAATAATGCCAGTAAATACTGGACTTTAAAGAAATGCCCATTACTACTGGACTTTAAACATCGCTAGTCACTACTGGACTTTCGAAAGATATGGTGATGACCAAATCAACGATACCAATAACGATTGGATTTTAAACAATGCCAGTAACTACTGGACTTTAAGGAAATGCCAATTACTATTGGACTTTCACGGGGATTTCTAGTAATGACTAGACTTCATGGAGAAGGATTGGTGACGACCAGGTAAACAATATTAATAACAAATGAGAACATCTAAAGGTACTAGTAACAACTAGACTTTGAATGGGATACAGGTGACAACCTATAACCATAAAATAGAATCAATAACAACTGAAATAGAGAAATTGGTGACGACCAACAACCTGAAGAAAACGAAGGAAGCTCACGACAAATGAAAATAACAAACAAGATCGCTGGTAACAACCAGGAAACAAACAAGACAAAAGGTAGCAACTAAAGACAACAGAGGCAAGACAGATGCACATGATATGTCATGATGCAAATGATTAATGATATGCAAGAGCCGACTCTGACGAGAGACAAAGAATCTGGAGACTCAAGGGGAAAGATGGATAAGCACATCATTCTCGCTAGGGACGAAATGAATCACACTAAATTCATAGAACAAAGGTGTCTGTAGGTTCATCGAAAAATAAACCCATTCCACTTGGGAAATAAAGCTTAGGAAAGCTTGTCAGAAATGGCAATGTAACTTCAAATAGATGTTAGAACACAGATTGGTTCTTAATAATATCTCTATGTTTTGATGATAACTCTTATGAAATTTTGTATTAAAGAATTGTATACTCTAAAGTTTGCTTGAGAATGTTTGCTGAATATTACTCCAGAAGCAAGTTAGATCTGAACATAAGAAATATGCAAGGCTATGAAGCGTCAGAAGCATCTCTTAGAAGATTCCGAACGCTACCTCTAGAAGATTCTGAGCGCTGCCTCTAGAAGAAATTGAAGCAGAAGCTACAGAAGAATCTGAAGCAGAAGCCAGAAGCATCTGAAGCAATGAGGAATTCTGTATGAAGAGTTTCAAGCACAGTTATTTCAGAAGACTCTGATAGTACTAACGCTGCCAGTACTGAGGATCTGATCCAAAACTCTGCTCTGAAGATTTACACGCTAAAAGCACACTTGCTGCAAAGACTCTGATTCAGCAAACTCTGATGAATATTAGAAGGCTCTGATCTGTCAAAGCTCTAATACTTTTCTGAAACTTATTGAAGAAGAATTCAAAGATTATGTCCGTTGGAATCTCCAAACGACTCTTTCCTTATTTATGCTAGACACAAAAACACAAACAAAAAGGATTTTTCTGTGCATTCTTCTTCTAGGAAAGATCATGATGTGAAGACAAAAAGGCTCAGACCTTTTTGGTACACAGTTCTCAACGTTAAAGACTTCATGGACCTCTGTGCCTATAAAAGCAAGACTCCATTCATCTTCTTCAGTTGACGAAATACTTGAAAGAATTCATTACAAGCTCTCATTCAACTTAAACTCATTTGCTGAATTTATTTCATTGTTCTTCATCTTAAGTGAAAAATCACAGTTGTGATAAAGCTTTATTAGAAGCATTTTTAACACTTGTATTATTATTACATTTGATTGTAAGAGAACCTTAAGAAGATCCAGTTAGGATCAGTAGTTCTTGAGAAGACTTTGAACAATTGTTCTTAGTGGTTACTATTATAATCAGTTGATTAAATAGTGGATTAAGTCCTTGTTTGAGAAAGGCAAATCACTCTAGATAGGGTGGACTGGAGTAGTTGAGTTCAACGAACTAGGATAAAAATTCTTGAGTTTTTATTTCTAAGTTTTATCTTCATACTTATTCAATTCCCTTCTAAGTATTTTCTCACCTTCAGTTGGCATCAGAGCTCCGGTTGTGTGTGTGCTACCACTTCACAGTGACAAAAAAGATCCAGTGAGAAAAACTTTGATACATATTTGGTTGTTATTATGGCTGATACTTCAACATCTAACATTAACAACAAATATGAAGAAAGGGACAGAATCAACACTTAACCCCCTATGTTTGATGGGGAGAAATTTGATTATTGGAAGGACAAGATTGAAAGTTTCTTCCTTGGTTATGATGCTGATTTATGGGACTTAGTCATAGATGGGTATGTTCATCCCATTGATGGGAATGGCAAGAAAGTAGATAGAAAATCTATGACACAGACCCAAAAGAAGGAGTTTAGAAATCACCACAAGGCTAGAACAATACTGTTAAATGTAATATCTCACAATGAGTATGAAAAGATCACAAATAGAGAAACTGCATTTGACATGTTTAAGTCCTTGAAAATGACTCATGAAGGAAACCTTCAAGTAAAAGAGACCAAGGCTCTGGCGCTAATACAGAAGTATGAAGCGTTCAAGATGGAAGAATCTGTGTCCATAGAAACTATGTTCTCTAGATTCCAGATTCTTACAGCTGGTCTAAAAGTTCTGGACAAAGGCTACTCAACTGCTGATCATGTGAAGAAGATCATCAGAAGCTTGCCTATCAGATGGAGACCTATGGTCACTACTCTAAAGCTTGCCAAGGATCTGAACAAGATCACTCTGGAGGAGCTAATCAGCTCACTAAGGAGTCATGAAATTGAACTTAAGGAAGATGAACCTCAAAAGAAAGGTAAGTCTATTGCCTTAAAATCTAACAAATCTGTGAAAGCTTTGCAGGTGTTAGAGGAAAGCTCTGAATAATCTTCTTCTGAAGAAGAAGATGAATTATCCTTGCTATCCAGAAGAATCAACAGACTCTGGAAGCACAAGCAAAGGAAGTTCAAGAACTTCAAAAGACCAGATCTGCGCAAGGAGTCCTCTGGACCAAAAAGATCTGGAAAGAAGGAAGTTGTCTGCTTTGAATGCAAAGAACCTGGCCATTACAAGAGTGAATGTCCAAAGCTTCTTAAAGAAAAGCCAAAGAGAAAGTTTGACAAAAAGAAGAAGGTTCTAATGGCAACTTGGGATGATTCTGATGAATCTGGATCCTCATCAGATTCTGAAGATGAATGCGCCAACATGGCTCTGATGGAAGGCATTGAAGATCAGAATGAAGAATCATCTGGATCTGAGTCTGATTCTGAATCTGACTCAGAAGAGGTACTTTCTGACCTCACTAGGGAAGAGCTTATAAAAGTCTTATCTGAAGTCCTGAAAAATTATAATTAAATTAAGCTCAAATGCAAGAAGGTTAAGTGCAATCTTGGCTCTGAGAATAATCTGTTAAGATCAGAAATTGCTGAGCTAAAAGAAAACAATTTAAAAATGAAAATTGATGTTGAAATAGCTCAACAAAACACTGAATCTGAAAGTAAGTCTAAATGCAAACACATTTTAGAAGAATATGACTTTAGCTTTCAGAAATTTCTTTCTAAAAGCATAGACAAAAGCAAGATGGCTTCTATGATCTATGGGGTTAGCAGAAATAACAGGAAAGGAATTGGATATGAACCTTCCTCTGGAAAGGATTTAAATCTAATGCCTGTTGATAAACTTGTTATTAAGAAAACTCCCTTGTACTCTCATTTCAAGTTTGGTCATCTGAATGACATTAAACACACACGTTCTGATCAGAACGTTCCTGTGTTTAAGCCAAAAGTAAGTCAGAACAATACTTTTGTAAAAAAATAGAAGTTCAGACCAACTTTCAAGGCAACTAACCAAAAAGATCTGGGTACCTAAGGATAAGATTATCCCTGTTGCAGATGTTAGTAGCAGAAAAGTCAAGACGCCAGTCATGGTACCTGGACTCTGGCTGCTCACGTCACATGACGGGAGAAAGGTTTATGTTCCAAAGCCTGGAACTTAAATCTGGAGGAGAAGTGAAGTTTGGAGGGAATCAGAAGGGCAAGATCATTGGCTCTGGTACTATTGGTAATGGTAACCTTCCCTCTACATCTAATGTTCTTCTTGTAGAAGGATTAAAGCATAATCTATTGTCCATAAGTCAATTAAGTGACAATGGTTATGGTATAATCTTTAATCAATAATGTTGTAAAGCTGTTAGTCAGAAGGATGGCTCAATCCTATTTAATGGAAAGAGGAAGAACAACATTTACAAAATAAATCTTTCAGAACTTAAAGTTCAAAATGTTAAATGCCTCTTGTCTGTTAATGATGAGCAATGGGTCTGGCACAGAAGATTGGGGCATATTAATATGAGACGCATATCTCAGATTAATAAACTCAATCTGGTCAGAGGACTTCCTAAGCTGAAGTTCAACTCAGATGCTCTTTGTGAAGCATGTCAAAAAGGAAAGTTTTCAAAATCTTCTTTTAAATCTAAAAATGTTGTATCAACCTCAAAACCATTAGAATTACTTCACATTGATCTGTTTGGACCAGTGAAAACAACATCCATCAAAGGCAAGAAGTATGGATTAGTCATTGTTGATGACTACAACAGATGGACATGGGTAAAGTTCCTAAAACACAAGGATGAGTCACATTTTGTGTTCTTTGACTTCTGTAAACAAGTCCAGAATGAAAAAGATTTCAAAATTATTAAAGTCAGAAGTGATCATGGTGGTGAATTTGAAAACAAATATTTTGAAAAATATTTTAATGAAAATGGAATTGCTCATGATTTTTCCTGTCCTAGAACTCCACAACAGAATGGGGTTGTAGAGAGGAAAAATAGAACTCTGCAAGAAATGGCCAGAACCATGATCAATGAGACTAATCTAGCAAAGCATTTTTGGGCAGAAGCAATAAACACAACATGTTACATTCGGAACAGAGTGTCTGTAAGACCTCTTCTGGAAAAGACTCCCTATGAATTGTGGAGGAACAGAAAGCCCAACAATTCATATTTTCATCCTTTTGGATGTATTTGCTATATGTTGAATACTAAAGAGAATCTGAACAAGGTTGATTCTAAAGCACAGAAGTGTTTCATGCTTGGGTATTCTGAACGCTCTAAAGGCTACAGAGTATACAATACTGAAACACAAATTGTGGAAGAATCTATTCATGTTAGATTTGATGATAAGCTTGGCATTGAAGAGCCAAAGCAGTTTGAAAGTTCTGCAGATAGAGAAGTAATTCTCACAGACTCTGAAGGCTCAGAGGCAGACAAATCTCAAGTGAAGGAACCTGAAGCAACGCCAAATGCAATTCCTTTAGCTTCTCAGATGAACAACTTAAACATTTCTGAAGAATCAATTGTAAGAGTATCATCTTCCAGAATCAAGGCCTCTCATCCAGAGGATGTGATCATTGGAAAGAAGGATGACCCCATCAGAACAAGATCCTTCCTCAGATCTTCTGAAGCATCATTATTTGGGTTGGTGTCAGTTATTGAACCAACTTCTATGGATGAAGCTCTGCAAGACAATGAATGGATAATTGCCATGCAAGAAGAGCTCAATCAATTCACAAGAAATGATGTATGGGACTTAGTTCCAAGACCAAAAGGATTCTACATAATTGGAACTAAATGGGTCTTCAGAAACAAGCTTAATGAGAAAGGAGAAGTTGAAAGAAATAAGGCAAGACAAGTTGCTCAAGGTTACAGCCAGCAAGAAGGAATTGATTATACAGAGACTTATGCTCCTGTAGCAAGGTTAGAGTCTCGTTTACTCATTTCTTTTGCTGCATAGTATAACATCACTCTATATCAGATGGATGTTAAAAGTGCCTTTCTAAATGGTATTATAGAAGAAGAAGTTTATGTTCACCAACCTCCTGGGTTTGAAAGTGAAAATTTTCCAGAACATGTTTTCAAACTAAAGAAATATCTTTATGGTTTAAAACAAGCTCCCAGAGCTTGGTATGAGAGATTAAGCAATTTTCTTCTGGAGAAAAATTTCATCAGAGGCAAAGTGGACACAACACTCTTTTGTAAAACATTTAAGAAAGATCTTCTAATTTGTCAAATATATGTGGATGATATTATATTTGGATCTACCAATGTTATGCTGGGAAAGGAGTTTGCTCAATGTATGCAGGCAAAATTTGAAATGAGCATGATGGGAGAATTGAGATTCTTTCTGGGAATTCAAGTCAACCAAACTCCAGAGTGCACTTACATTCATCAGACCAAATATGTTAAAGAGCTTCTGAAGAAGTTTAACATGACTGACAGTAAGATGGCAAAGACTCCCATGCATCCAACCAGTACACTTGGTAAGGAAGAGGTAAGTAAGAAAGTAGATCAGAAACTCTACAGATGTATGATAGGATCTCTTCTCTACTTAACTGCTTCTAGACTTGACATTTTGTTCAGTGTATGCTTATGTGCAAGATTCCAATCAGATCCTAGAGAATCACACTTAACAGCTGTTAAGAGGATTCTAAGGTATCTGAAAGGTACTTCTAATGTGGGTTTGTGTTACAGAAAATCTGATGATTTCAAATTAGTTGGATTCTGTGATGCTGATTACGCTGGAGACAGAGTGGAAAGAAAAAGTACTTCTGGAAGTTGTCAATTTCTAGGAAGAAATCTAATGTCTTGGTACAGCAAGAAGCAACCCACAATTGCACTGTCAACTACAGAGGCAGAATATATTGCTGCTGCTGGATGTAGCACGCAGATGCTCTGGATGAAAAGTCAGCTAGAAGACTATCAGATTTTTGAAAGTAATATTTCTATATTCTGCGATAATACTTCTGCTATATGTTTGTCTAAAAACCTATTTTACACTCTAAGGCAAAACATATAGAAATTAAACATCATTTCATCAGAGACTATGTTTAGAAGGGAATTATAAACTTAGCCTTTGTTGATACAGATCATCAATGGGCAGATATTTTCACAAAACCCCTTGCTGAAGATAGGTTCAAATTTATTCTGAAAAATATTGGTATGGATTTTTGTCCAGAATGATATTTATCATAAGCAAATTTCTCAGATGCAAAATGTTTAAACCTCTGAAGTATTTCATCTATTATTTATTTGATTTCTTTAGTTATTATTATTTGTGTGTATCTGAACTAACCAATCTTAGAGGATCTGAACGTTGGCTAACGTTTCATTTCTCAAAAGAATTCAGAAGCACATGCAAGCAAACACGTGTCACTCTGAATCTAAAAAGATAACGTGTACACTATTGAAGAGACATTTGAGGTATGGTTTGAATAGTGGAAATCTTGATTTTCCCCCCAATTTGTCAGAATCAATTAATGCTTGAAATGATTTTTATTCTCTTTCATTAATTGTCATTTAATGCTATGTGAGAACGTGCTATGTGTTTCTGTTGATTGCCCTAATTGCTTTCTCTATAAATACCATATTTCACACCAATTTCACACTTTTCACATCACAAACAAGTTTATGCATTTCTGTCTTCTTTTCTCTCTTCACAAAAACCCTAAACCTTCGTCCAAATCATCTTCATCCTCTTCAATGGCAACTTCATCTTCTACAGCAGCTTAATTTTCAATCAACTATGGCTGCAGTTACTTCTGTAAATATGGGTGTGAGTCCATTCACAGTACCTAAGAGGACATTGTTAACTCCTGTGGACAACTTGAAGTTCTCCGTGAATCAATGGTGGAATTTGATTCCTTAGCTGAAAATGGATTTGAATTTCGTTCTATAATTGATGCACAAGGTTGGGTTAAATATTTTGACAGATTATTTGGACCAGTTTACCCTCATCCGGTGAAGGAATTCTGGATACATGCTTCTGTTTATCCAAAATTCATTTAATCTTCTGTTCTGGGAAAGAAGATCATTATAACTGAAGATCTCATCAGGAAACTCATAGGGTATGAGGAGACTGATGGAGTATGTCATCTGCCAGCTGGGCGTGTGGACATGGAGGAAGTTTATGAGGAAGTCATTACTTCTGGACAGGCCTCTAACAAATTTAAGGATCTGAAGCCTGACTACAAAATCTGGGCAAAGATTTTTCTGGGATGCATCCATCACAGAAAATCTACCAATTCTCCAGATTATGTAAACAATGAACAACTCTACTTCATGTATTGTTTGAGTCAGAGTACAAAGGTAGATCTTCCTTACATTCTATTTATGCATTTGTGGAACCATATCAACGCCTCAAGAGAATCTGTAAAGGATAAGGGACAGAAGATCAGGACATGGATCCCCTTTGGAAGGTTGAATTCAGACATTCTGACAGACAATGGTCTGGTGGCTGCTCCGTATGAAGTTGGAGTTAAGGATGAACTTGAATCCATTGTTGGAAAACCTCTGAATGCAAAGAGTCTTCAGAGACTAAAAATTGTAGAGGAACTCACAGCTGCACCCAAGAAGTTGAATATTTCTGAAATTAGTCAGAAGAGAATTCCTGTTGATAATTTCCCACTGTTTGGTGCTGAGGAACTAAGGGATATCATTGTGATATATATTGATTCATGCAAAGCAGATGGGACGCCCATTCCTGCAGATATTCAGAAAAGAGCAAGAGAACCAATGCCAGATGTATACAATGAGAACACGAGGAAAAGAAGTCAATCAGAGGCAGTAGAAGTTGCTGCTCTGAAGAAGCCAAAAGTTGCTGACAAGCCACAAAAGCAGATCAAGAGAAAAGCTTCTGGAGAAGTTCCCTCTGTTCCCACCAAGCATATCAAGACTAAAGGTACTAAAACATTTGTATCTTCTTTCTCTAAAATTGTTATAAATGAATCAACATTTAGTTCTATTCCAAAACCCCCTCCTACTCAAAAACAATCTATTCCTGCTCCATCCCAAAAATCTGAACCATCAAAAATTCCTTCTCCACAAAAATCATTTGATCCTATTTCCACTACTCCACTAAAAACTTTTGTTACTCCACCATCTGAACCAACAACAACAACACCAGTAAACCAAATCCCAACACCTATAACAAAACCAACAGAACAACTTACACCACCACAACAACCAGAAAAACAACAATCAGATATTTCTGAACCCATACAATCTGATCTAGTTGCATCTGATCTTGTTGCACATGAACAAGTTGTTTCTGAACCACCTATCTCTGAACCACTTGTATTTGAACCTCCATCAAAACCTTCTGAGAATCAACCAGAACCAACCAATCCTTCTGAAACAAACATACCTGAGACAGAGGTTCTAAACGTTACACCTCTCAAGACTGTGTTTGAAGTGTCTTCTACGTCTTGTACTCCAACCACATCCTCAAACTCATCTGAATCTGATATCCATCCAGATTTCATTTCACCTCCCTCTCTCAGAACTTTTGAATCTAACCAACCAGATCTACCCATTTCTTCTAACACTACCAATTCTGAACCCATTCCTGAACCAAAAACATCTGAATTTGTTTCAGTTGTTTCTGCTAAACCTTTTCTATCTGGACTTGATATTAACAACTTTTATGATCAACCACCTCAATCTGCTTTTATTCCTTTTCTTATTAAGGAAAAACAATCTGCATTTGTTCCCTATTTTGACAATCCAAAGGCTGTGATACCTTCTATTCGTAGAATCAAACCATTCTTTCGTATCATGCCAGCTCAGAAGAAACCAGCATATCCTAGCCATCTAATTATTATTCCAGAATTCGCCATTCCACCATCACCTCAACCTAAGCCTTTCACTTTGGAAACCCTTCTGAAACCAAAATCTAGGCTGAATGTTGATAATTTATTTACAAGTTTTCTGAAAGAAATAAAGATGCATTTAGGCTCTGTTCAGAAGAGATGTCTGTCAACCATGGATGAAAATGAATCTGATGCTATCTGGAATAGCTTCATCAATAGATTCAATATTGTAGCCTCAAATATGAAGAATGTATGTTCTGATGATGCGAAGCTCATATTTGCTGAGACTGCTAGAAGCTTGCTCTGGACTGTTAAAAGATTTGAACCATTGCTTCTTGAAGATGTTCCTTCATCCTCTGAAGTATGTGATACAAAAGTGACTGCTGAATCTGCATCTGAAGAAAACCCTCTGGCTATGACTCTTGTGGAACATCCCTCTGGATCTGTTGCTCCTGACTCTGCATCTCCTATGGAAATTGACTTTGTTCCTGCTTCAGACTTTGCCCCACCTTCTTCATCTGAGGTCAAGAAAGAGTATCCAGATCTTGAAGATAAGATTGCAGTTTTGGAAGCTGGTCAATCTGAGATTAAGACATGGATGGCCAAGCAAAACCAGAAATCTGAAGACATGGCTCAATGGATGTCCAAACAAGATCAGAAGAATGAACACATGGCTAAGTGGATGACAAAGCAAGAAGAGTCTTCATCTGAGATCACTAATCTGCTGAAGATGATTCTGTCCAAACAAACCTAGTTTATTTTTTCTCTGCATCTGATATTTGTGCACATGTATGTTTTTTTTTTGTTAATGTTTTGTATCTTTTACTCTGAATGAATGAATGACTCAGTGTTTTCTCTACATGATTTATCTTTTCTGTATTTCCTTTTATTTGTCCTTTAAAAGTTTCTTACTTTTTGATTATGACAAAAAAGGGGGAGAAAATGGATCTGATTGTTCAAATAAACTTTACCTAAATAAAACTTCAGACATATCAATTATAACTAACGTAAACTTTTAGTGTTTCAGAACGTTTGATAAATCTGACATATTCGTTAAAAGAAACTCTAAGACTCCCAGATCATATTTTACCTATCAGACTCTAATTCTGAAACATGCAAGATCTAATGATTGGAACATTCAGGCTCTGATTTTGAAGAGAATACTCATGCAAAAAGGGAAGTTTCCATTCCTTCTTAGTATTCAATTCAGGGGGAGATTCATCATCTCAGGGGGAGTTATAACTATTTTCTTCTCTTTTGAACAAAATTTCTGATGTTTTTGTCATCATCAAAAAGGGGGAGATTGTTAGAACACAGATTGGTTCTTAATAATATCTCTATATTTTGATGATAACTCTTATGAAATTTTGTATTAAAGAATTATATACTCTAAAATTTGCTTGAGAATGTTTGCTGCAGATGTTAAAGTGAATATTACTCCAGAAGAAAATTAGATCTGAACATAAGAAATATTCAAGGCTCTGAAGCATCAGAAGCATATCTTGGAAGATTCTGAACGCTACCTCCAGAAGATTCTGAGCGCTGCCTCCAGAAGAATCTGAAGCAGAAGCTACAGAAGAATCTGAAGCAGAAGCTACAGAAGAATCTGAAGTAGATGCTACAGAAGAATCTGAAGCAGAAGCCAGAAGCATCTGAAGCAATGAGGAATTATGTATGAAGAGTTTCAAGCACAGTTATTTCAGAAGACTCTGATAGTACTAACGCTGCCAGTACTGAGGATATGATCCAAAACTCTGCTCTGAACATTTACACGCTAAAAGCACACATGCTGCAAAAACTCTGATTCAGCAAACTCTGATGAATATTAGAAGGCTCTGATCTATCAAAGCTCTAATACTTTGCTGAAACTTACTAAATAAGAATTCAAAGATTATGTCCGTTGGAATCTCCAAACGACTCTTTCCTTATTTATGCTAGACACAAGAACACAGACAAAAAGGATTTTTATATGCATTCTTCTTCTAGGAAAGATCATGATGTGAAGACAAAAAGGCTCAGACCTTTTTGGTACACAGTTCTCAACGTGAAAGACTTCATGGACCTCTGTGCCTATAAAAGCAAGACTCCATTCATCTTCTTCAATTAACGAAATACTTGAAAGAATTCATTACAAGCTCTCATTCAACTTAAACTCATTTGCTGAATTTATTTCATTGTTCTTCATCTTAAGTGAAAAATCACAGTTGTGATAAAGCTTTATTAGAAGCATTTTTAACACTTGTATTATTATTACATTTAATTGTAAGAGAACCTTAAGAAGATCCAGTTAGGATCAGTAGTTCTTGATAAGACTTTGAACAGTTGTTCTTAGTGCTTCCTATTGTAATCAGTTGATTAAATAGTGGATTAAGTCCTTGTTTGAGAAAGGCAAATCACTCTAGATAGGGTGGACTGAAGTAGTTGAGTTCAATGAACCAGGATAAAAATTCTTGAGTTTTTATTTCTAAGTTTTATCTTCATACTTATTCAACCTCCCTTCTAAGTATTTTCTCACCTTCAATAGAGGCCCTGAATGACTCCACTGAGGATGAGTCTCCATACTATCATAAGAACGTATCTCGTAGGGAAACCTGGGGAGGTGGTCTTCAATCTTGGTAACTACATGAAAATTCTGGCCAGCCCACGATGGATGTTATCACAGAAGTTATAACATCCACTGTGACATTCACTACAGACCTACTATTATGCAGTAATTATACTGCAGTAAATAACACAGTTGGTTGTTGACCCAGTTCAGTGCAACACACTTACTTCTGGGGGCTACCAAGCCAGGGAGAAATTTCACTATCAGTAGAATTATTCAGAGTCAAACCTCCAGTTTGCACTCCTCACTTAAAACCTACCCAATGACAATTTAACCTAGAGATACTCTAGACCTGAGTATACCCACTCACTCCCTACAATCACCTCAGTGATATCCAAAAACACTTACAAACTCAAGAGTAGTAAGAAGAAACACTTCAACTACACACACCTTGATCTTGCTTCAAAGCTTTGATCAAGGGACGCACACTCTTGCTTAACAGCTTCGAGTGATACACAGCCTAGAAACTACCTAACCAATGCAATCAACAGTTGCTTGGATTACAAGTGTTCCTAAGACACAATCGTGAAGGACAACCTCTTCACTTATAAACCACTATGGTTATTTCTCTATTTCTCTCTCTACAACAGTTGCCTTCTAGGATTGCTTCCCCTGTTATTTATAGCAGCAGATCAGTCTTTGGGCCTGGGCGCACAATCTAGGATTTTCATCACAAAACCTCTCCTTTAATTGTCTGCCCACTTGCCAATTCATTCAGGGATATTTTAGTTCGCTTAGGGCTTATAAAATGTTTCCTGAATCCCAGCTTGAGCTCCTACAAGGTTTCCTGATTTTTAGCCTGAGAATCCTCATTCTGAATACCAGAAAAACTACCTTGCCCGCTGGATGTCATACGATCAGTGTTATGACATTCTGTATGACATTCATCTCAACTAAGTTAACTTATAGTTAACTTACCCTGCACAGTCCATATTATGAATGTGTCAACATTAGACATGACATTCATATATACACTAATGTTTTGCCACAAAATGCAGCCAATCAAGAGCACTTACAAACTCCCCCTTTGGCAAATTTTTGGCTAAAACACTCTGTACTTACACAAGAGATTTACACACAACAGAAGACTTAACATAGGTCCTATCATGCAGGAAAGTCACTAGCTGCTCAAGCCTTTAGGATCCTCACAGCTGGCTTTCAGCCCTGTTAACACTCACTTTGTTAACTCTCTGTAGACTACTACTACAGATGTCACCCTTTGCTAGTTGAGTAACAGAGTTACTCCCCCTCAACTGATGCACTATATCAGTTGAACACTTCACCTGCAAACAGCCTGCAGTCACACATATTCATCCAACCTGCTCTGGATGTTATGACATTCATGATAACATCCTGTCACACAGTTGTGCTACTCCCCCTGAAGGGATGCACTATGCTCTTATTCTGCTCCTAAGGTTGGCACTTGGTCACTGGCACATAGTTCCTAGTTCTAGCATACATGGCATACATATCACATCAGTAACAGCCCAAATAGTTGTTATCACACACACACACACACACATCTCATTAGCAGCACCTGTAGTTACCACTGTAAATGTACCATGGTGCATATGCTCAAGCACAGCTCATGGCTGTCTTGTTCTTCCACCTGTTGTTACTACCACTACCACATAACCTGTGGTACACATTGGTTGATCATTGGTTATAAACCAATTCTTCCATCAGTTGTACCTGCTCGTGTTTGTATCTAACACTCTCTCCCCCTTTTTAGCCACAAATGAAGATTCAACTAACACATAGCATAAATTATAAAATGTACCAATACATATGTTTGGGGTTACATTACAAAACTGCTCATAGAGAGCACTACACATCCAGTGCAATTCTTGCTGGCACGTAGGTCTGCCCAAAATAACTAAACAGACATCAACAACAGTTCACAAAACCAGCTCAATCAACATGAGCTTCACAGTACTTTATCGGCACAAGTCATTCTTCTTCTTCAGATGCAGAACTGGACCTGCCTTTGTCTGATTCTCCATCACTAGTCTCCTCAGCCTCAGGGGATCCATCTACATCACTTCTCTCTCTCTCTCTCTCTCTCTCTCTCTCTCTCTCTCTCTCTCTCTCTCTCTCTCTCTCTCTCTCTCTCTCTCTCTCTCTCTCTCTCTCTCTCTCTCTCTCTCTCTCTAAATTAGCTTCCTGATGATCATTCTCTTCTGCACCATCATTTTGCCTGTCCTTATCAATGAACTCAGCCTTGTCATTTTGCTCAAGGGTCCTGATTAGAGCTTCAAGAGTTCTTTTCCTCGCATCCATCTCTTGACATGTTTCCTTTAGCTTGACAACCACTTCTGCTTTTGTTGATGTAGACTGTGATGTCTCAGCTGATGTTGCAACAAGGTTAGGAACATGAGTTCCAAGAAACAGCTTGGGCTGAAATGATAAGGGGCTTTCTTGTTTGCTCGCAACATCAGTCTTTTTGAGAATGTTGGGATACTGTTTCAAAATGATGCCACATATGAGGGAAGGGAATGTAATGGGGCCCTTGATGCTATAGCTGCCCGCACGTTTCATAGTTTAATCAAACACATATGTTCCAAAATCAAATTTGGCCTTGGTCCCAATCACATAAATGATTTTACCAAGTCCAGTTGCCACAGTAGATTTATGGTTTGTGGGCACCCAATTTGCTGCTCCAATCTTATGCAACATAGCATATTTGATACTCAATTTGCTGGCAACTAGCTTTCTTTTGGATGGCCATCTTTGTACCTGGTTGCCTGTTATCACTTGGCATATTTTGTTTTCTGAAACATTTACATCAGGGCGAGCTCTATCTGATCTTCCCAGATATTTATTGATGGTTGTTGGAGTAAAATTAACGCACTCCCCTCTTACATGCACCTTGCCAAACTCTCTCGATTTCCTATCAGCACATTCCTCTGAGAGATTAACTATGAATTCTTTGACAAGTAGCTCATAGCATGAAGAGAGTTCACTAACTGTTTTCATTAGTCCTGCATCATTAATGAGTCTCATGATTTCTTTACACTCAAGCACATTCTGTCCCAGCTCCCTTTCCACTGCCAGTCTTTTCTGAACAACATACTTCCACCTATTAACACACGAGGGGTAATGAAATGAGATATTGTCAATTGGAACTTCAGGTACCTTTTCAGTCAGCTTGCTCTTGGAGGGTTTCTTCTTGTTTTGAATGTCAGTGACATCTTCAGCAACATCAGACTCAGTCTCTGATTCAGTACCAGTGTCAACCTTCCTTTTCTTGGTGACCACTTTGCTCCAGGATTTGGGATGTCCAACTGGTCTTCTTTTAGTCCTAGCCTTCCTTGAGGGAGTGTCATGTTCAACTGTCTTCCTCTTTGTGAGGTTGTCTTGCTCCACAGCCTGTTCAATTGCCTTTTTCTTGGGGAAACCTTGTTCAGCCACCTCTTTATCTTTCCTTATCATAAGCCTTTTGGCTATGCCAGAATTGATGTTTGCAATTAACTCGTTATCAGAATATTCATCAAGGTCCACCAACTCCGCATTCTTGGTGTCTTGCATTTCATCACCTCCACCATCCGAGCCTATACCCTTATTTTTCTCTTATGAGGTACAATCTTTCAAGGTTCCAACATTGGGTATATCATCACTTTAATCATGCACAGTTGGACCAGACCCCTCATTGCTGGGTGGAATAGGGATGTTCAGAGCCCTAGCTACCATGCTGGCAATGATATTGTGCGTGTTCCTGGCTCCATCATCATTAATATCAGAAGTTGCTGGAGTAGGAGTTTTACCTGAGACGAGGTCCTTGGACCTTCTTGCATGTTGGCTCCTTGGATTTTTTTACCAGAACCCCTTATGGAGTCATCATGTGCAGGGGTGCTATTTCAAGCACTGAGTTAGGGTTACTTGACTCAGGTCCTATCTCAGACTCGTTGGTGGGTATGTTCTTGGAGGGAGAAGATTTTGGTGAATGTTGAGACATTGTATAGGACGTTGATCGTGTGAACAGGGGTTTCCGTTTGTCGAAGGCTGTAAGGAAGATGAACCGTTTGTTAATGGACCGATTTGAGTAGGAGGTTGATATGGAAGGGCTCACTAGGTGATATAGCAAGTGAGGAGGGAACTTAATGTTTTGACCAATTAGTAAATAATTGAATTTTAAATTATAATTCCCTATTCCCATTAGTTGGTATAACTCACCATTACTTAAAGGCCTCAATTTTTGTAAGTCAATTTTATGGGCCTTGACACTCCATGCACCAATTTCAGTCCTATTCATTGCATCCTCATCAGATATTGCACCAATCCCTTGCCTTTTACACGAGTGACCCCTGAGCATGCCTCCTTTGGACTCACCAGGACTTGTTTGAATGGTGCGCTGGATGTCATAGAACAAGGTCATGACATCAAGAGTGACATTTCTTCTTTTCTGCAGGGCAGCTTCCATGGACTCCATCAGGTTCCAATATAGCCTATCTAGCTTTACCTGATGAGCAATCTTTGGGTATCCATTCTTGTCTAGCCTTCCCACCTAACTTTTCTTACAACCTGTCCTTCTTTCTGAAGCGTATTTTAAGGATCCTTTTGCTGATGATTTGGACCTGGTTCTTTTCTCTAGCCCTAGGTGATCCTTCTTTTCCTCATTTACCAATCCATTTATGTTACTGCTGGGCTCCCATAGGTAACAGTTATTCTTGGATCTAGATCCCCTCATTTCTTCCTTACCCTCTTCATTGATCACCACACACTTATCTTTGGAAAAATGGACTTTTAAACCTTGATCACATAGCTGACTTATGCTTATTAGGTTAACAGTTAGTCCTTTAACTAAAAGGACATCCTTCAATTATGGAGCTTTAGGATTGTCAAGTTGTCCAACACCTGTGATTTCTCCTCTAGCTCCATCCCCAAAGGTTACATGTCTAGATGAATGAGGTTTGAGTTTGATCAACAGATCCTCAATTCCAGTCATATGTCTGGAGCAGCCACTATCAAAGTACCAATATTCATTGGTAGGCATCCTTGGAAAAGTGTGTATTACTAGTGCAACAGTCTTGGTAATCCATTGATTTTGCTTGTTATGCACTACTTTCTTAGCCTGATGCTGCCTCTTGCCAGGCTTAGCATGATGTTGTCTTTTTCCATGCTTACTTTGTTTGGTCTTGCTTTGGCCAGGAAATCCATGCAACCAGAAGCACACAGCTCGAATATGCCCAAGTTTTCCACAGTGGTAGCATCTATGCCTTTGGAACTGTCTCTTGACTTGATTCAAATTTCTGTGTGAAGGATGTTGTAACTTTGACTGTGACATCCTTTGTAACTTCTGAATCTCGGGCTGCAACCTCTTGAGTTTCAAGACAGGATTTTGTTTCTCAACAAATCCTAGACCAGACCTATTTCCTGCAAATGACTACTCTGAAGAATCTCCTCTAGGGTGTAGTTCCAGAGTTGAGCATCCTTATGGATTTTGTCATTTGCTCTTTTTCTTCTTTCAACTCCTTTACCTTTCCTTGGAGTGAGTTTATAGTAGCTAGATGCTCTCTCCTTTCAGCTTCTAGCTCTTTGATGAGCTTCTTCTGATGATCTCCTTGCTAGTACAACTTTGTGCTTCTGATGGAAAACTTCTTATATGATTCAGCTAGTTCATCATAAGTTAGCTCCTCTTCACTTGAGTCACCATCAGATACACACACACACACTGTTTAGAACAGTAACATGTTTGGAAGATTCTCCTTCTGATCCACTATCAGAATCTTCATCAAACCAAGTGATTGTTAGACCTTTTCCCTTCTTCTTGAGGTATGTTGGACATTCCTTTCTGATATGCCTATATCCTTCACATTCATGGCACTGTGCTGTACTGACTTTCTCCTCAGATTTTACTTTGTCAGCAAGCAAGCTTTTGGAATAAGGTTTAGACTTGGCATCTATCCTTTTGACCAGTTTGTTGAACTGTCTTCCAAGCATGGCTATTGCCTCTGATAGATTCTCCATTTCTTCATCATCTGAATCCTCAGCAGTGTTTGAGACAAGAGCTATACTTTTGCTCTTTTTCTCCATAGCCTGATCACACATCCCCATCTCAAAGGTTTGGAGGGAACCAATGAGTTCATTCACCTTCATGTGGCATATGTCTTGAGCTTCTTCAATGGCTGTTACCTTCATGGAAAACCTTTTAGGTAATGACCTTAGAATCTTCCTTACAAGCTTTTCTTCAGCCATCTTTTCTCCCAAAGCTCCTGAGGTGTTAGCTAGTTCAAGAACATTCATGTAAAAGTCATGAATGGTCTCATCTTCCTTCATTTTAAGACTTTCAAATTTTGTGGTCAGCATTTGAAGTCTATACATTTTTACCTTGGAAGTTCCCTCGTGCGTGGTTCTGAGAGTGTCCCAAACATCCTTTGCTAGTTTACAATGGTGGACCAGTCTGAATATGTTTTTGTCTATACCATTGAAGAGTGCATTCAATGCTTAATAATTTCCAAGAGCTAATGCCTCTTGCTATTTGGTACATTCCTCTTCAGGAAGTTGCACAGATACTCCATCCTTATCAGTCTTCACAGGATGTTCACAGCCAGAGTTTGCAGCTCTCCAAACCTTGCTGTCTAAGGACCTTAGGAAAGCAATCATCCTAGGCTTCCAATAGTCATAATTAAAACCATCCAGAATTGGAGGTCTATTGGTGAATCCAATATCCTTATCCATAGTACCAAAATTTAATTTCCCTAGATCTCACCCAGTGATAAACAGGAAGGGTGCCTGCTCTGATGCCAATTGAAAATTCTAGCCAGCCCACGATGGATGTTATCACAGAAGTTATAACATCCACTGTGACATTCACTACAGACCTACTATTGTGCAGTAATTATAACGCAGTAAATAACACAGTTGGTTGTTGACCCAGTTCAGTGCAACACACTTACTTCTGGGGGCTACCAAGCCAGGGAGAAATTTCACTATCAGTAGAATTAATTCAGAGTCAAACCTTCAGTTTGCACTCCTCACTTAAAACCTACCCAATGACAATTTAACCTAGAGACACTCTAGACCTGAGTATACCCACTCACTCCCTACAATCACCTCAGTGATATCCAAAAACACTTATAAACTCAAGAGTAGTAAGAAGAAACACTTCAACTACACACACCTTGATCTTGCTTCAAAGCTTTGATCAAGGGACGCACACTCTTGCTTAACAGCTTCGAGTGATACACAGCCTAGAAACTACCTAACCAATGCAATTAATAGTTGCTTGGATTACAAGTGTTCCTAAGACACAATCGTGAAGGACAACCTCTTCACTTCTAAACCACTATGGTGATTTCTCTGTTTCTCTCTCTACAACAACTGCCTTCTAGGATTGCTTCCCCTATTATTTATAGCAGCAGATCAGTCCTTGGGCCTGGGCGCACAATCTAGGTTTTTCATCACAAAACCTCTCCTTTAATTGTCTGCCCACTTGCCAATTCATTCAGGGATATTTTAGTTCGCTTAGAGCTTCTAAAATGTTTCCTGAATCCCAGCTTGAGCTCCTACAAGGTTTCCTGATTTTTAGCTTGAGAATCCTCATTCTGAATACCAGAAAAACTACCTTGCCCGCTGGATGTCATACAATCAGTGTTATGACATTCTGTATGACATTCAGCTCAACTAAGTTAACTTATAGTTAACCTACCCTGCACAGTCCATATTATGAATGTGTTAACATCAGACATGACATTCATACATACACTAATGTTTTGCCACAAAATGTAGCCAATCAAGAGCACATACACCACACATGACCGAAGGAGCAACCTAACAAATCAGTTCAGCTGACATTTCATTGGGAGATGTATTAAGATTGCACATTAAAGCTTCTGCCACCTTAAGAGTTTCTGGGGTGTATGATTTCCATTGGATCTTTCCGTGGTGCCAAAGTACTTTATGTTTCGTTAAGCTTTCAAAATCTATTTTAAAACTCAAACCTTTTGCTTTCAAAATTATCACTAATTAATAAACGATATTTTGCATAACAAAGAAAAACAAAGGAAACAGTAAATTTCAAAAGAATGGTCCAAAAACAGATTTTATTTAAGAATGGAAGCTTGCAAATGACAAAACTCCATAGAACTTTTACAATTGAAAATGGCAATATGAAAAAGGTTACATTGAATCCAATGAAAATCTATTCCTAATGACTAAAAACTCTCCAAAACCTTGCTTCTAGCAAGAGCGGTTAAAATGAACTTCCTGTAAAATCTCCTGCAGAGTTGACAACCATCTGATGCAGTGAAACGCCTTTGTCCCTAACTTTTGCCTGGATTTCCCTTTCAGGTTTTCAATCCACTGAGACGCTCATTTTTACCTAAGCCACCCTTTCGGGTTTTCGACTTAGCGAGCTCATATTTTTTTTATCTCATCCCTAACTTTTTCCTGGACCTCCTTCATAGGTTATGATCCAGCGGGATACCCATTATTGCATAAGTCGCCCTTGTGAGCTTTCGACTTATCGGGTTCTTTAGGCGTAATATTTACGTACTGCATCAGAATTCACCGAATGAGTAAGCTGTTCCCCATCCATTATTGTGAGAATTAACGTGCCTCTTGAGAAGACTGTTTTTACAACAAATGGACCGTTATAATTAGGCATCCATTTTCCCCGTGCATCTTTGTGAACTGGCAAAATCTTCTTGAGTACAAGTTCCCCTTCTCGGAACTCTCGGATGCGAACCTTTTTGTCAAAAGCCCTCTTGATCCTTTTCTGATATAATTGACCGTGACACATCGCAGCCATGCGCTTCTCGTTAATAAGGTTCAACTGATCGAATCTTTCCCTCGCCCATTCCACTTCTTCAAGCTTGGTTTCCATTATGACTCTTAAGGAAGGTATCTCAACCTCAATAGGAAGTACTGCATCCCTCCCATACACCAAGGAAAAAGGGGTTGCCCATGTTGAAGTGCGAACAGACGTTCTATACCTATGTAAGGAAAATGGCAGCATCTCATGCCAATCCTTGTAGGTCTTCACCATCTTTTGCAAAATATTATTAATGTTCTTATTTGCAGCTTCGACAGCTCCATTCATCTTGGGATGATAAGGAGAAGAATTGTGATGTTCAATTTTGAAGTCATCACACAACTCTTTCATGGTCTTGTTATTCAAATTAGTACCGTTATCTATTATGATTCAACTTGGGACTCCGTATCGACAGATAATCTTCTTCTTGATAAAACGGGCCACCACTTGTCGAGTAACATTAGTGTAGGGTGTTGCTTTAACCCACTTTGTGAAGTAATCAATAGAAACTTGAATGAATCAGTGTCCATTAGAAGCCTTTGGCTCGATTACCCCAATCATGTCAATGCCCCACATAGAGAACGACCAAGGTGATGACAACACGTTTAGCAATGTTGGAGGCACATGCATCTTGTCCGTATAAATCTGACATTTGTGGCATTTTCTGGCATATTGGATGCAGTCGGTTTCTAAAGTCAACCAGTAATATCCAGCCCTCAAAATCTTTTTGGACATGGCATATCCATTGGCGTGAGTGCCAAATGTTCTTTCATGAATATCTTGCATTAACAAATCCTCTTCTCGTCTGTCGATACATCTTAGCAGGACCATGTCATGATTTCTCTTATAAAGCACATCATTACTGAGAAAGAACTTAGACGCCAATATCCTCAAAGTTTTCTTGTTAAGTGACGTAGCATCAACTGGATATTCTTGGTTTAATAGATAACTCTTTATGTAGTAGAACCATGGCTTGTCATTAGTTCCTTCTTCAACCATCTGACAGTAGGCAGGCTCAGTCTTGCGTTCAATTCAAATGAGTGTGGCGTCGTTAACGGGCCTGACTTTCCACATCGATGCTAACATAGCTAAAGCATCGGGAATGTGATTTTCAGTCCTCGGGACATGTTTGAAAGTAATCTCATCAAAGTACTCAATCATTTCAACAATGTACGCCTTATATGGGATCAATTTTTCATCTCTGGTCTCCCATTCACCCCCGACTTGATAAATCCCCAAGGCTGAGTCACCACTCACTTTAAGGATTTTAATTCGAAGATCAATTGCTGCCTCAAGGCCTAGAATGCAAGCTTCATATTCGGCGATATTATTGGTACACTCAAAACATAATCTGGCTGTGAACAAAGTGTATCCACCATCGGGATTCATCAAAATGGCGCCTATACCATGCCCATTGTAATTGGAGGAACCATGGAACATCATCTTCCAACGGGAACCAAGTTCGGGACCTTCATCCGGACCTAGCTCTTCATAATCTTTCTTTATCAACATGATGTCTTCATCAGGAAAGTCAAACTTCAGCGATTCATAGTCTTCTACTGGCTAATCTGCAAGATAATCTAACAAGACACTGCCTTTGATAGACTTCTGGGCCACATACTGGATGTCGTATTCTGATAATAACATATGCCACCGGGCGAGCCTTCCTGTCTGAGCGGGCTTCTCAAAAATATACTTTATCGGGTCCATTTTTGAAATCAATAAAGTAGCATAAAAATCATATATTCCCTCAAATGTCTGGCAACCCATGCTAAAGCACAACAAGTTTTCTCTAAAAGTGAATATCGGCTTTCACAATCAGTGAACTTCTTGCTCAAATAATAGATGGCATGCTCTTTTCGTCTGGACTCATCCTGTTGACCTAACACACAACCCATCGAATTCTCGAGTACCGTTAAGTACATGAAAAGAGGTCTTCCCGAAACAGGAGGTATTAAGATCATAGGATCTTGAAGGTAGCCTTTAATCTTATCAAAATCTTGCTGACAATCTGAATTCCTAACAACTGTATGATCTTTGCGTAACAATTTGAAAATGGGCTCGCAAGTAGGAGTCATTTTGGAAATAAATCTGGATATATAGTTTAATCTTCCAAGGAAACCTCTGACTTGGTTCTCAGTCTGCGGAGCCGACATATCTTGAATAGCTCGTACTTTATCTGGATTTACCTCAATCCCTCGGTGGCTAACAATGAACCCGAGTAACTTCCCTGATCTTACTCCAAAGGTACACTTGACTGGATTCAGTCTCAACTAATACTTCTTGAGTGTCTTAAACAACTTCAAAAGATGATTCAAGTGGTCCTCCTTACTCTGAGATTTGGCGATCATGTCATCGACATACACTTCTATCTCCTTATGCATCATGTCATGAAATAAAGTCACCATGCTCTTTGATAAGTGGCACCAACATTTCTCAAACCGAAAGGCATGACTTTATAACAGTAAGTTCCCCAAGGAGTAATGAAAGTATTCTTTTCTATGTCATCCGGATCCATCTTGATTTGGTTGTACCCGGAGAAACCATCTATAAACGAGAAAATTGCAAAGTGAGTCGTATTATCAACCAATGTATCAATATGCGGCAAAGGGAAATCATCCTTCGGACTGGCCTTGTTCAGATCCCTATAATCCACACATATTCTGACTTTCCCATCTTTCTTTGGTACAAGTACAATATTAGCCACCCATTCGGGGTATTTGGATACTGCCAAGAAACCCGCATCAATCTGCTTCTTCACTTCATCTCAAATCTTAAGAGCCATGTCAGGTCTGGTTCTTCGGAGCTTTTGTTTGACTGGTGTACCTTCTGGTCGGAGCGGTAACTTGTGGACCACTATGTCGTGGTCTAAACCTGGCATATCTTGATATGACCAAGCAAATACATCAACATACTCTTTTAAAAGCTTCACCAATTGCTGTTTGACTTCTGCTCCAAGCATTGCCCCAATCTTGACCTCTTTCTTGTCTTCTTCGGTGCCAAGATTAATAACATCTACCCGATCCTTATGAGGTTAAAGCTCCGTGTACTCATAATATGCCATTTTTACCAATTCATCAGGGATCTCAAAGTCTTCGTCCTCATCTTCGGCTTGGTATATCGATGAGTCAAAGTCAGGAGGGAAAGCAAAGTCATTGGATTCAATGGGTTTTGGGGTATCACTGCATGTTGGAATGACTTAATTTATTAAAACACACAAAGACAAATGCAGCAAAAAGAAAGTTGTTTTGTTGTTTTTTTTTTGAAAAATTGCCATTTTCTTTTAATAGTGAACGCAAAGACAATAAAGGAAACAACAACGAAGGATTTAACAAAACACTTCATTTATCATAATATTCTTGAAAGCACGGGGCCCTTACAAAAAAAATCCTATAGCCTTGGGCATGGCTCTGGAGGTTTGAAAAACAACAACAAGTAAAGAAAACAAACAAATTACTTTAACACAGGAAAGATCACAGGAATCTCAACAGCTTCTCAGTTGCTTAAAGCAGTCTCTCAATGATATACCAAATGTTCAATATCCTCGTCTTCAAAATCTTCTCCTACAACATTAACTTGGAATCCCCCACTGATGAACACCTCTTGGATAGTCTTCGGACGTCCTTCGGCATGTGTTGGTGCTTCAATATGAGTTGGTTTGTAACCCAATCCTTGACAACCTAGTCTTACCTTCACCTTAATAACCTCTCCCCAGCCTGCAGGAGTACCCTCTTCCAATGTAGACTTTATGCTCTGGGAGGATGCAAAAGATGGACCACTCGTTGCCACTATTTCTTCTATCATCACCGCATTAGCTATTTCAAGCGCTTGGAAAGAAGTTTCCGACGCATCCTCATCTGCCTCAATATACCTGAATGAAGAAAAATTACTCACCATTAAGTCCTCCTCGCCATACACAATCACCAGCTTGTCGTTTACAACAAATTTCATCCTTTGATGCAAAGTGGAAGTCACCGCTCCAGCCGCGTGAATCCAAGGCCGTCCCAACAAACAATTGTAAGCTGGGTTAATGTCCATCATCTAAAATGTGATATCGAACACGTGAGGGCCTATCATAATCGGCAACTCCACTTCCCCAACATCCATTCTTCTCGAACCATCAAAAGTCTTAACAATTAACAATGTTGGCTTCATCTCTGCCCCTTCATATGCCAACTTTGCGAGCGACCTTTTAGGAAATACATTCAACGAAGATCTAGTGTCAACCAAAACCCGTGCCAACGCGTCCTCTTGACATCTGATAGATACGTGCAATGCACGATTATGATTTTGTCCTCCCCTTGGCAGCTCTTCATCACTGAAACTCAGAGTGTTGCAGGCTGTAATATTGGCTATCACCGAATAAAATTGGCCAAGGGTTATATCTTTTGTCACGTGTGCCTGCATTAACACCTTTTGTAGAGCCTCTCTATGGGCTGGGGAATTCATCAGGAGAGATAAAATTGATATTTTTGAGGGGTTTTGATGAAGCTGATCAATAACCCTATAATCGTTTTTTTGGATAATTCTTAAGAACTCCTCAGCATCTTCTTCAGTGGTTAGAACTTCTTTGTCCTTTGTTGTCACGGCATGGGTAACCTCCTTTTGAGCGACCACTGTTATTTTGGGTTGATATATTCGACCTCTACGGGTCATCTTACTCGTTCTCGCAATATTTGTCACATCAACCTGGTCAATTTCACCTCCTCATTCTGAATAATCTTCCCAGATCTTTGGTCTACCACAGTCATATCATATTTCCACGGGACCGCCTTTGTACTCTCAAAAGGAAACTATCTCGGCTTCTGAATAATAACTGGTCGATGTTGATCAATAGCGGATTTGTTGAGAACAGGCTTTACATTTTTGTTGATCACATTGAACACAAGAACTTTCTCGCTCTTCTTCAGTAGATTGAAAATAGGCTCAACCACCGAAACTTCCTCCTTCTTTACCTTGCTACACAATTGCAATAGTCCATCGTCGATCAAACTTTGCACATCTTTTTGTACCACACCACACCCTTTAGGATTGACAAAGCACTCCTCACAATCATCATGGGTACCTTTAATCAGCCCCGCTTTTAACAATTTCTCATGAAGTGACCTCAACGGTGTCTTGATTTCCGACACATCACAAACTAACTTTTCATCTGAAGCCTCTTCTATAGCATTAACTCCTCCATGATTTGGCAATGGGTTATTTTTACCATTAGGTTGTACATCATCGAAAGACAAAATCTTCTTCTCTATGAGCTCCCTGACAAGATGCTTCAAGGAAAGACACCCCTCTAAGTCATGGCCGACATCACCTTCATGAAAGGCGCAATGAGCATTTGGATTTTAGTGAGGAGATGAAGTGTCTGAAGGTGGACCCAGCGGCCGCGTTGTTATTAACCTTTGTTACACCAAAGACGGGTACAACTCTATGTAAGTCATCGGAATCTGAGGAAATGGATGTCTTGCTGCTGGTCTTCGATTTTGGTAATTTTTCCTCGGCACATGAGCCCTAGGCTGTTGATATTGTTGATAGGGTGGAGCGTTGTGCACTCGTTGATACCCTTGTTGTTGAAATGGTTGATACATGGTTGTCGACTGCATTGTCTGATAATTCGGAATAGGGTGATTGAAAGCTGGTGTGACAACTGCCACATATGGTTGTTGGCATACTGTACTTGATACATCGTTTGTTTTGTCAAATTTTGCTGAGGTTGCTGAACATAGCCTTGTTGAGGCTGCTGATATTGTTGGTAGGGTTGTTTCCAAGTCTGATTCTTTCTTCCCATTGTTATGGCGTTTTTTTTCCTTCCTTCTTTTTAGGAAAATTACCACTGAACTTCTTAACATTGTTGTTGTTGAAACCACTTGAACTACTAGTCATTTTTCCGTTCTTCAGTCCCAACTCAACTCTCACTCCCACAACCACTATATCGGAGAAACTCGTTGTTATGCTGCTAATCATCTTCTCATAAAATTCTGGTCTTACTATGTTTACGAACAAATCTGTCAACTCTTTTTCATTTAAAGGAGGTTCCACCTGAGAGGCAGTCTCCCTCCATCGTTGTGCATACTCTTTGAACGATTCAAAACTCTTTTGTGACATACTCAACAGCTGTCTTCTTTCAGGGGCCAAATCCATATTGTATTTGTAATGCTCTATGAAAGCATCGACCAAGTCTTGGAAACTGTGAATGCGATATTGATCTAGGCTCAAATTCCACTTGGTAGAGGCCCCTTTCAAGATATCCTAGAAACAATGGATCATTAGCTTATCATCTTCTACATGAGTAGCCATTCTTCAGTAATACATGATCAAATGCATCCGAGGACAAGTAGCACCAGAGTATTGATCAAAGTTGGGGACCTTGAATTTTGGCGGGATTACCAATCCAGACACTAAACACATATCTCTAGCATTAGTACCAAGGATGTCGTTTCCCTCCATTGCTCTAACTTTCCTCCCTATAGTTTCTACACTTTCCTTCAATTTCTCATGTCGTCCACTTCCTTCTTCGGACCCATCAGGAACTTCAAACACTTGTTGATGATTGTGAAAAACAGGGTGAACCTGACCTTGCACAAAAGTCGGATATAAGTTGGAATAGCTTGAGGAAACTCTGCCCCTAGAGGAACTGACTGTTGATTGATTGGAAGCAGAGGTACAAAACTAGGCGCTAATCCATATGGTGGTATATTTGCAACAGTGACCACAGCTGGGATCGGCTCCACAACCATGTTAGTGACTTCAGAAACTACAGTGGCCTGAGTGTCCATTTTTGCATTAATGACTTGTAGGACTTCCATAATTCGTCTTACACTTCCTCGTAGCTCTTCAAGTTTGTTGTCAACCCTATCCAGATTCAAATTCTGTTCTTCCATTCTCTGACGAGCTTGGGCTCGTGTCTTATATTGATGTCGAGGATTCAATGTGACTCTAGAGATAAGACAGCGAGATGAGACACAACACAGGAAATGCATATGAAATGCTTATGGGTGCAAAATGCAAATGCAAAAATTAAACATTCAAGGAATCCAAAGAAATATTCGCAAACATTATAATAACGGGGAAATAAAACAAACTCAAAGTCTTCATAAATTAACAACTGAGAGTTTTACATAATAATTCGAAACTGAAGCACAAATCTTCAATACATATTAATGATAAAACACAGAAAACAAAAAGATCCTAGATCTTCTGGCTAGAGGGTTGTTCTTCTTTTGGTTGACTCTTCCTTCCACCTTGATGTACCAACTTTTGAAGCTCTTCCTTTTCTTGCATAAGCCTAAAATACTTATCCCTCCAAGCTTTTCCTTCTTTTTCAGCCTTTGTCAAAGCAGCTTTTAATTCTTCAACAAGAGTGAGTTTTATTGGGCTAGGCTCAAAACGGGTGTAGAACATCTTCAATGCTCCTTCTTTCACCCATGATAAGTAGGATTCTGAAATAGAAGTGTCAGGGTAATCCAAAGTAGTCATTCCCCTTGTGTGAATGCGACGCCAAGCATACATAGTCCGAGCCTTGTATGTCATATCCTTCTCTTCTTTAAGGTAGAAACTCCTCAAAAGAATTGGGTCTGGTTCATTCTTTATTGGGTATCCCAACTGGAGACGAGCTAGGATAGGATTGTAACTAATGCAACCATCAGTGCTAATAAGTGATACATTTAAGAAATCGCTGCAACTCTGAATCATGCCAATTCCTCCATACATAGGGTCATACCACTTAATGTCTGAGTGTTTGAGTAACAATAATCTCTCTATCCATGAGAGTCTATTCTGCATATCCCAGAGTGCTGGTAGTCTCGGCAAGTGCGAAATAAACCACTTGTAGAGAAGAGTTGTGTAACATACAATCTGTCCAACTCCATGATGGTTTCTACGATGGATGGAAAAATACACATCAGCCAACAAAGTGGGTACAAGATTCTTGATTATGAAAAGGTTGATCGCACTCTCATCCATAAAATTATCAGCGGTTGGAAACAAGAAAAGTCCATAAATTAGAAAAACCAAGATGGCCTCGAATGCTTCAGAATTCTTCGACTCAGCATAAAATTGAGCTTTTTCACACAGGAACACAACTGGTAATCCGTATAAACCTCCCCTAGTAGTAATGTGAGATCGTACTTTAGTCATCTCTAGATGTGCGGTCTCTGCAATTACTCTTTCGCTAGGAGTCCCTTCTCTTCCAGAAAATGGTTTAGGAGCGACGCCTAATCCCATCAGCGTAGAATATTCTTCTAAGGTTGGCGGCAGTTGGTAATCTGGAAACGTGAAATAGTGATAGGTTGAATCGTAGAACTGCACGAGTGCTGACAACATCTCTTCATCCACTTGAAGTCTTAGTAAAGAAAACATATTCCCATACTTCTTTCTGAATGCCTCAGGGTCTTCTACTAAACCTCCCAGCTTCCTCAGGTTCTCTAAATTTGAGCTTCGGAACACAATCTCTGCAGTTGTCCTTTTCCAGAATCCATTCTATAATATCTGCAAAACAAACTTTAGTTCCTTGAATGGTTAATAAATGTGAATGAAAATGTACAAAGTGTCATGAAACTCAGATATTTTCAAACATCAAAAAGCGTCATAGACTTAACTTCATTGCTCAACAAGATTGAATTACAAAATATCAGTACTTCTTACAAAAGTCTTAAACATAAAGCTAAATAAAAGCTAACAAAAGTCCCAAGAAGGTTCTCCTAACATCCTCATGTTGAGCTTCTTGATCTCTTCTTCCATCTGGGCCTTTTCGAGAATGAGCTTATCCACAACCTGCTTCCACGGAGTCGACTGAGGGCTAGAAGAAAATAAATCCTCTTGCTCCCTCCTCTTCTTACAAGAGAGTACTTCTTCATTCTTCAACTGTAATTGTTTCTGGAGTTCTGCATTTTCTTCAACAACCACTTGATACTTGTGCTTCCAAGTGTCTTCTGTTTGTTGCGCCTTACTCAAAGCAATTCTCAACTTCTCCTCCTTAGACATGAAGATCAAGGTGCGCTCCTCCTTCAAAACCATGGGTTCTTGCTGAGAATAAGGCATCTTCAACTCGATGGCTCTCTTTCGGACCCATTGGAGATATGGTTCCAAAGAGACACAATTAGGTTTTCCCAAGTCTTTCTTTTCTTTCTTATGCAAATGACTCCAAGCTTTTAGGATCTTCTCTTTCAGCTCCTAACCATTCTTCTCTTCCTTGAAGAAAATAATTTCCACATGAACACTATTGAGCTTGTCCTTCAAAGGATATCCTAACTGTCGACGAGCAAGAAATGGGTTGTAAATGATTCCTCCATTAGTACCAAGAAGAGGTACATTACCAAAACCTCCACAGCTGTTGATGATCATTACTCCATCATAGTTACAATTGTACCAATCAATGTCAGAGTGAGTGAGAGCCATGATCTTCTGTGACCACCAACCTTTCTTAAGATCCCAAAAAACGTTAGCCTTAGGCAAGTGTGAAATAAACCACTTGTACAGCAAAGGAGCACAACAAGTGATCATCCCTCCATTGTGGAGATTCCTCAGATGAACATAATGATAGGCATCCGCTAGCAAAGTAGGCACATGGTTCTTTTTCAAGAAGATTTTGATGTCATTGAGGTCCACAAAATTTTCAAAACTAGGGAACAAAAAGATACCATAAATGAGAAAGACAAGGATAGCCTCGAATGCGTCCATACTCAGATGATCAACATAATATTGAGCTTTCCCTACCAAGAACTCTGCAGTTAAGCCAAAAAATCCTCCTTTGGTGGTCATATTATTCTGAATATCAACCAATCCCAAACATGTAGCCTTAGCAATATCCTTCTCCATAGGGTCTTTCTCCATGATTGGAAAAAGGGACTCATCAAGAATGGGTAATACAACCAAATAAGAGTATTCCTCTAGTGTGGGTACTAGCTGATAATTGGGAAAAGTGAAACAATGGTAGATTGGATCATAGAACTGGAGAAGCATGAAGAGGAGTCCATTATCCATATTTATCTTCAATAATGACAACAATTTCCCATATCTGCTCTTGAATCCCTCTGGATCTGTCACCAAGGTACTCAATCTCCTTAGGTCATCCAAGTTAAGACTCTTGTAAGTGTACTTCAAAGTTTTCTTCCTTTTACCGTCCATAACGACCCTGATGTTTATAAACAAAAGTCTGAGTTCCATGAAACTTTATGATATGATGCTCATGAATGCAATAATGCACAAACACAGGCAAGCAAAGATTCACATATACACATAGGTAAAAAGATAAACAGACAAGGGCCTAGGTTTTAAAGAACACGAGCGTGGAGCCATGGTCTACCTATCCCAAAAGATGTGTACTAAAGATTCTCAAATCTGCAGAACAGGGTTCTAAGAGGTTCCGAGAGTAAACAACCCATCTTTCAGATATTATCAATTTCACAAATCACTCGATAGTTGATAATATTCTCAAGAGAGTCTCGTCCGAGTGTAGCATCATGTATCAACTACTTCGAGACTACTCCCTCATAGTCATCGCACTACATCCTAATAAGGCCAAAGTGGGGTAAAGAGGTAATCTAAAGGTCCTCAGTGTCATGGGCTCCTAGGTCGAAAGTAACAATGTTTTCACGAATACTCGTTCAACAAAACTACTCCCAAGAGGGCCTCCACTGAGTGGTGGTTTCTCGAGCCAGCTTGGTCGAGAATCAACTCCCTATAAGCCTTCCTATGATAGGTGCACTCAAGCATGGGTATAAGACTTATTCTCACCACTCAAGGTAACAATCCTGCATACAGAAAACCCACACACAAGCAGATATATATACAGATATTTATAAATATACAGATATACAAGCAAGCAAACATATAAAATAACACAAATACAAACAAGGTGGGCTTAACCCTCTTAGGGAATATTTCCCCAGCGAAGTCGCCATTTCTGTTGCGGTGAGAATCAGATATCAAGCTATTGAATTAAATTGAATCACAAATCTATGAAATTCACCATCGAGCTTTAATTTATCCAAAGTAAAGGGTAAAGATCGAAAGAAAACCCTAAGTGCATTATGTAACAACATAGCTAGAGATCTAAGGTTCGGGGGTTGGTTATACCTAGGGAAGGTGTTAGCATCCTAAGTACCTGTAGTACTCTACCGGAACCTCTTGTTAGTATTTGTGTTATGCTAAAGTTTCCTTGCTAAGGGAAAAGTGCTAAGGTAAAAACCTAGGGGTATGTACACTAAGTATGCTCGCCAAGACATCGAATCTCGTGCCTACGTATCCTAACTAGGATGGAATCAGAGCAACCGTAGTTCTCCTAACTAGGGATGAGGAACTCTTGATAAAGATCAAGGTTCCAAAGGGGAAATAAGTATTCATAACCATGATACTTATATAGAGTTAACAAACTCCCTAAGTCTAAGTTGAAAGACTAACTAAGATTGACTTTAACAAAAGTCAAAGGAGAAAATGAGTACTCATAACAATGATACTCACATAGAGTTTACAAACTCTACACCTAATTCTAAGTTATAAAAAAATGGCTCTAACAAGGCCAAGGCACAGATTCTAACAAGGTCACAAAGTGAGTGGGAAAGCAACACTAACTGTCCTAAAGCTATGACTTACGAGTCAACAATAGAACTTTCCTTTGGAATGGTGTAAACGAGCCAAAATCGTTGGATCCAAAAGTCACAAGGGAATAGAGATCAAAGATCGAGACTTAGTTACAACCAAAAACATCAAGAGTTAAATTCAAAGTTGAACTACAAGAATTAAATAAAACGAGATGGAGAACTGTCAATGATTAAATTAGGAAATTTTAAAAAATATAATTTACCAAAATCTAATAAAAAAAACTAAATAACTAGCTAACTAAACCTAATTAAAATTAGTCTAACTAAAACTAATTAATTAATTAAAAAAACAAATTAAAACTAAAATGAATTAAAAAACTCATTAAAAGCTAACAAAATGGATTCTAATTAAAAATAATTAACTCATTAAACAAAAATTTAATTAAACAAAAGTTTAATAAATAAAAACTAATTAACTACTAACTAAATAATTAATTCTTTTTAATTAAAAACTAATTCTAAAAAAAAAGCTAATTAACTACTGAACCTAGTTAAACCCAAGAAGGAAGCAGGCCTTGAAAAGCAATGGGCCAGGAACTCATGGGGCATCGGCCCAGGTTTGATAGACCCGCCCTGGTTCACATGTTAAACAAGTCAAAGGGAACCCTAGCATTCACCTAAAACGCTGGTCATGTTACCTCAAAGAAAAGGCAAAATGTTTTCAATCTTCTCTGAGTTTTGAAACAAGCACGAGAAAAACCAGAGTCATCCTGGACGCTCCCTCTTAATCTCATGATCCTTCATCAAATCACTCTCCGCTCTCTCCTCTCGGTCTCTCGCAATTCACCATCACGAAAGTCCCTCATCTTTCAATTGCGACCCCTCAACCTCTATCCCTCGCTCACTCGTTTGCTTTCGCCTTTCCCTACCTTCGAATGTCATTCCTTCAGATCTCTACTTCAATCTTAACCTCGATCTTGCCTTCTCTCTCCTGCAAACACCCTTTGGCCACGAAAAACTAATGAGGAAAACCAAACTCGTCGAACCGCAGAAACCGGTCAGGAAAAACAACGGAAGCACAATCTAATCTCCACACGATGGATTACACAGCGTCAAATGTTTGACAATCCACAATAAAACACAAATAAATAAGCAAGGAAATATACAAAGTGGTACAAAAACATCAAGGTGAAACGAACAGGAAATGGAAAAGACAAGAACTAACTCAAATTGGTGTTTACGGCTCTGTAAGTCACGATACACTTCCTTCTGTTTGGTTGTAGAGCTGTGGAAGTGAGATAATTGTGCTTTTTTATTCTTTTATTAAGTTGATGTCATTCTTGAAGGTTATACAAATGAAAGATGTGCTCTATTCTATGCTTGCAGAAGATTCCATTTTTGAAGGTATGTGTTGGAAGGAAAATTGAAGAGAGAAAGGTGGACCATGAGAAACTTTTCAGGGTATTTTTTCTGTCTAAAAAACAAAGTCAACTTTCTGTGTGGTGCTCCGTTATCCCCAGTTTACTCATTTCAACTCCTCTTCTTATATCCAGAATCAAACTTCTTGGCCAATCCTTCGAGTACATCCTGTTTGTTTTCTAGCTTTTGAAAAGTCCTTTTCTCGCCAGGTTATGTGCTGTCTAAAGCAGGGTTTGAAGTGGCAGGTTTCACAATTTGGGCATTCGTTGTAGGATCGTACTACCTTTGAGTTAGCAACAGTTTCTATTTTGGAGTGAATCCGTTCAAAAGCGAGTTTGGAGCCTTATGGCATGATTTTGTTGTTGCAGCCTGTGATGTGTGGTTCATTGCCTTTATTGATGCAAGAAGAACCGCAACATGATTTTTCAATTTTGGTGCAAAAATTTGGTATGATACCTTGGTACAAGGTGTGCAAAAGTGGGTCATTGTTGTGATAGAGATGCAGAGGAGTTTTGGCGTGGCAAGCCATGATTATGACATATGTTTTGGCAGTATTTGTTGTACGGTCCAGGCTATTATAAAATGAAGATTCATACCCTCTCTTTTTGGAATTTATTGCAATAAGATAAGTGATGGGCTTTATGATTTGTTAAACAGACTAATAACTTGGGCTTTGGAAGATAAGAATGGATAATTTGAATTGGATGACTATGAAATAAATATGGAAATATGGACATTGTAAATGGGCAAAAAAATGACTTAAAATGAATAATGAAATTGGATTAAGATGGATAATGGAAAAGTATTTTTGTGAAATTGGATAAGTTGGATTGATTTTAGGAATTGAAGTGAATGAAAAGTTAAAATAAAATGGGGAAAAATGAATCGGTTCTAAGAAATGGTTCAATGGTTTGAATAGGAAATAGATAAAAATGGTTTGTAAATGGATTAGAAATGGACAGTTACAGGAATAGACATGGGTAAGACCTCCACAACAATTAAAGATTCCACAATGCCTTTGACCGCCATAAATCCTGAACAAACAAACACAAACTTGGATCCAAAAATTGAAATAATCTTGAATGGACAATAGCCTGACAAATCCTCATGCCAATAGCGAAACTTTAGCCACTCCATTAATGCGTGCACACACATTGAATCTGCTAATCCTCAGGACAAACTCATTTGAAGGACAATTGGCTCATTTTCAATACAAAGGGTGAGAAACCTTAATCTTCTCATTGAGTGCATATTCATGAAGAAAACTTCACGAGAACCAAACCTTAATTCAGAATCTTTCCGGTCAAAACATGGATGAAACCCTAACAAATGACTCCTTGTGGTGATTCATGGAAACTGATATCGTGTTGTGATAAACCTTTGATAAACACTGGTTGGCTTCCTGGTTGTCTACCCTGGGTACATGCGTAATGCTGACCACTTTGAATTGTTCCACCAGGTATTTTGCGGTCGCGAGGCACCTCACCAGATTCTCTTTGACACACTTATATTCTTTGGTGAGTTGCTTGATAACCAGTTCAGCGTCGCCTTTAATCCTGACACTCTTGGCGCCCAGTCCTCTGAGGATTCTCAGGCCTGCAAGGAAAGCCTCATATTCCGCTTTGTTGTTTGAGAACTTGCCTTCGACCCCACATTTGAATTTGGTTGGGTTCCCTCGAGGAGAAAAAATTAGGACGCCTATTCTGGCTCCATGTTTGTGACTGGATCCGTCGAAGTACAATTTCCATGGGTTTGTGCTAATCAAGCAGAGCGGTTGTCTTGTCACAGCGTAGTCGACTATGAAGTCCACCACTATCTGTCCCTTCATCGCTCTTAAAGGGACGTAGGTAAGGGAAAACTTTGTGAGTGCCAAGGCCCACTTTCCCACTCGATTGTGTAAAATAGGTTTCGACAACATGTATTTGATAACATCGAAATGTGATGAAACAAGAACTTTGACTGGCTTAATATATTGTTTTAGTTTAATACATGAAAAATACAAACATAGGTATAACTTCTCAATCATGGAATACCTAATTTCAGCGTCAACTAACATTCAACTAATGTAATAAATGGGCCTTTCGACACCATTATCATCCTCTTGAGCTAACATGCTTCCTATCATGGTGTCGGACGCTGCAATGTATAGCTTCATGTTTTTATTCGGGTTTGGAGGTAGCAAAACAGGAGGCTTTACGAGATATTCTTTGATTGCATTAAAAGCCTCTTGTTGCTCTCGTCCCCAATGGAATTCACTTTCCTTCTTAACCTTCAACAATGGCGAAAATTCTTTTGTCTTGTCACTTAGATTTGATATGAATCTTCGCAAGAAGTTCACCTTCCCAAGCAGGGACTGGAGTTGCCTCTTCGTCGCCGGGGGTTCGAGGTCTCGAATTGCTTTTGTTTTATTGTGATTTATTTCGATACCCTTCTTGTGCACTACAAACCCCAAGAAATCCCCTGCATGTATGCAAAACGCACACTTTAGTGGATTCATTTTTAATCCATATTTCCTCATCCTTTCGAATGATCGTCGAAGGTGATCTAGGTGATCATCCTACGACGATGATTTTATGACTATGTCGTCGATATATACCTGTATGAACTATTCGATGAAGTCGTGAAAAATAGCGTTCATGGCCCTTTGGTATGTTGCCCCAACATTCTTCAAATCGAATGACATGACGACCCATTCATAGGTCCCTAAAGCCCTTGGGAAACGGAACGCTGTTTTAGGAACATCTTTTTCGGCTATGAAAATATGGTTATACCCAGAATACCCATCGAGCAAGCTCAAATACTCAAAAATGGCGGCCGAATCAACTAGCATCTCCACTATAGGCATGTAATATTCGTCCTTAAGAGTGACACTGTTCAAATCTCTAAAGTCGATGTAAACTCTCAGAGTGTCGTTTTTGTTGACGACCGGGACTATGTTCGACAACCATTCGACATATCTTGTCGTGCGAATGAACCGACTCTGCTGTAACCTTTCGATCTCCCTTTTAAATTTTTGCGCCACTTCTGGGGTGAATCTATGCGGCTACTGCTTGACTGGTTTCTTGCCTGGTTGAATGGGCAGGCGATGCTCTACCAGTTCCCGACATAACCCTGGCATCTCATCGTAATCCCATGCGAAGCAATCTTTGTATTTTCTTAATATATGGATTAGGTTGACTCTCATCCTCTAAGTGATCTTTGTACTTACATACGTGGGTCTCTTGGTAGTCCATTCCCCCAGGTCGATCTCCTCTAGGAGGTCTTGCGCCTGGATTTTCTGCACATCGAAGGTTGGGTCCCTTTCGAACCCCAAAGGATCGTTGTCGTAGATAGTCGAGCCTTCGGCTTTCTGAAGCTGTTGTCTGGCCTTGTTGGCCATTTATTCATGTGTTTGTAGATGTTTTTGATTGGTTGCATTTTATGGAAAAACATTTATGTATGTGTGAATGTCATGACTATTTTTATGACATGCATAATGAGTGTACTGCAGGGTAAGTTTGGACTAAGAGCAAAGTATGTTAGATGTCATGTTGGATGTTATGACATCAAGCAACTGACATCAGGGCGCGTGTCTTAGTTCTGAGATATTGCATGAGGAAGCTCAGGCTATACTTCAGGAAACATTTTAGGAAGCTTAGTTATCTCAGGCGAAATGCTAGGCATTGCTGAGGATAACCTATGACCTAACTGTTAGTGCGCAGCTTAATAAAAAGAGGTCTTAACTGGGTTAAACCTAATTTCAGCACTAAGGCCCAAGATATTTCTACTGCTTATAAATAACAAAGTAGCAATCCTAATTGAACAAGAGTTATGGGCAGAGCTTTTGAGACAGAGAGTACAGAGTGTTTGTGAGTGAAGAATTCAGTCTGTGTACTGTGATCTTCACATGTATATTGTGTCCTAGGATTACTTGTGAGCCAAGCAATTATCTCTTGGACGATTGCATTAGACTAGTGTGTTTTGAGTTGTACTCTGTGTGTGTCACTCTAAGCTTTTAAGCATGAGTTTTGTGTCTCTTGATTGAAGCTGTGAAGCAAAATCAAGAGTTGTTTGAAGTGTGTCTTCATAAAATCTATAACTTTAATTGGTTGATATCATTGATGTGATTGAGGGGAGTGAGTGGGAACTCAAGTCTAGTGTTAAGCTGAAGTTGCATTGGGTAGGTCTTAAGTGAAGAGTGCAAACTACTTGTTTGAATCTGAATTAATTCTGCTCATAGTGAATTTCCTCCCTGACTTGGTAGCCCCCAGATGTAGGTATGATTTGCACTGAACTGGGTCAACAATTCTCTTTGTTATTTACTGCTTTCACTTTCTAGTTTATTAAGTTCTGTAGTATACTCACTAGTGGATGTCATAACATCCACTGTAACATCAACTGTCTGTTACTAGAATTTCAATTGGCATCAGAGCAGGCACCTTGTCTGTTATTATCTGGGTGAGATCTAGGGAAGATAAATTCTGGTACTATGGACAAGGATATAGGATTCACAAATAGACCACCAATTCTGGATGGCTCTAACTATGACTACTGGAAACCCCGTATGATAGCTTTCTTGAAGTCTCTAGATAGCAAGGCCTGGAGAGCTGCTAACTCAAGATGGGAACATCCACTGAAAATAGATAAAGATGGAGCAATTGTGCTAATACCTGAAGAAGAGTGGAGCAAAGAGTAATAAGCCTTGGCTCTTGGGAATTCTAAGACCCTGAATGCTTTATTCAACAGAATAGACAAGAACATCTTCAGACTTATGCATCTTTGTGAATTGGCCAAAGAGGTTTGGGATACTCTCAAAATAACTCATGAAGGTACCTCTAAGGTCAAGATGTCCAGATTACAGATGCTAACTACTAAGTTTAGAATTTGAGAATAAAGGAGGATGAGACTATTCATGAATTCTACATGAATATTCTGGAGAAAATACTTCAGAAGCTTTAGGAGAAAAAATGTCTGAAGAAAAGCTTGTAAGGAAGATACTCAGATCATTGCCCAAAAGATTTACCATGAAGGTTATTGCTATTAAAGAAGCTCAATACATAAGCAACATGAAGGTGGATGAACTCATTGGTTCTCTTCAAACATTTGAGGTGGGAATGTGTGATCATGCTAAGAAGAAGAACAAAAGCATAGCTTTTGTATCCAATGCTGCAGAGGACTCAGATGAAGACAATGGTGAAAGTGAGGAGAATCTGTCAGAAGTAATAGCTTTGCTTGGAAGAGAATTTAACCAACTGATCAAAAGAATAGATCATAAGTCTAGACCTAATGTCTAGAACATTTCTTTTGACATCAGTCGAAGAGGTAAATATGAAGATAAGTCTAACCAAGGAAAAGGAATTCAGTGCCATGAATGTGAGGGATATGGTCACATTAGAGCTGAATGTCCCGTTTACCTCAAGAAGCAGAAGAAAGGACTAAATGTCACTTGGGCAGATGAAGATTCTGAGAGTGGTTCAGAATAAGAGTATGCAAAACATGTCACTGCACTAAATAGTGTATGGGTATTTGAGGATGATTCTAGTGAATATAAGCTGACTTTTGATTAGCTTGCATCTTCATATAAAAAGCTATGCATCAGAAGTGCAGAAATTTATCAACAAGGGTAGCATCAGAGGAAACTCATAAGGGAGTTAGAGGCTGAGAAGATAGAGCATCTTGCAACAATAGACTCACTTAACAGTGAGGCTAGCCTGTTGAATTCTAAACTTGATTAGATGTCAAAATCAATTAGGATGTTAAACAATGTGACTGACACTCTAGAAGAAATTCTACAAAGTGGTCAGAAAGCTGGAGACATGTCTGGACTAGGATTTGTGGTAAGCAAGAACCCATCTTGGGTTGCAAGAGGCCAAAGGTTGAAAATCAGAGGTCAAACCGGATGTCACGACCAATGTCACAACATCATGGAAACAGAAGCAGAAACAAGACCAAGAAAAAATTCCAAAGGCATAGGTGTTACTACTGTGGAAGATTTGGGCACATAAAGGCTTTGTGCTTCAGGCTGCATGGATTTCCCAGTGACATGCACCAAGTCAAATCCAAACAGGTTGCTCCTATTAAGAAACGATAATGGGTTGCTAAGAATGTGGCTCTAGTAGCTCATACTTCTCTAAGGATACCAACCAAAGAAGACTGGTATTTTGATAGTGGATGTTCTAGACGTATGACTGGGATAGAGAACCTTTTGGTGAACATCAAACCTCATTCCTAAAGTCATGTAACCTTTGGTGATGGAGCTAGAGGAGAAATCAAAGGTGCTGGAAAACTAGATTGTCCTGGTGTTCCAGAACTGAATAATGTCATGTTAGTTAAAGGAATGACTGTAAATCTTATCAATATCAGTCAGCTCTGTGACCACGGTCTCAGTGTCAAATTCACTAAGGGTGAATGTGTTGTCACCAATAGAGAAGATGAGGAAGTCATGAAGGGATCTAGAGCTAAGAGTAGTTGTTACTTGTGGGAGCCTAAAAATAAATTCAATGTCTTGACCAAGGAAGAAAAGGAGGATCAACTGTGGCATAAAACAGACAAACATCTTCAAAGGATAAAGAAGACCATATCCAAGGAAGCAATAAAAGGAACTCCAAAGTTAACTCTAGATGGAAGAACAGGCTGTGGTAAATGTCAGGATGACAAGTAAGCTAAGACAACACATCCAAAGAATGGACATCATAGAAATCTAGATCTGTTATACTGGAAGTTGATGGAGTCCATGGAAGATAACCAGCATAAAGGGAGCAATGTCACTCAGGATGTCATGACATTATATTGTGACAATCTTAGTGCCATAAATTTGAATCTAATTCAGCCAAATAGAACCATGCATAGGGATAACAGACACCACTCTAGAGAAGGTTGTGTGAAGCTTGGGAACTCTGACCTACCAAGTGCTGACATTTTTACAAGAGATCTTGAGACTACTCAAATTGAAAATTCAAGAAGCAAGGTGAGAATGTGTCTTAATGAGGAGTTATAACAATTAATGGTAATAGGGAATTGTAATTTGAAAATTAATCATTTGCTGATTGGTCAAAATATTGAGTTCTCTCCTCTTTCGCAACCATACCTCACTATTCCTCAGACCATCCTTCGCTTTCTGTGACCACCCTGTGACCTACCTTAAATCTCCACAATTTCTCTCTTCACTCAGAACCATTAATATGTCTCCTAAGCGTGATACTACTAATGCTCACCACACGAGCATCTCTCTAGATGATGTCCTTGATATTGCTCCTCTCAATGTGGTTTTTGGAAATGCTAGTGAAGCCCCAAATTCTGCTCCTCCACATGCAAAACAAGCTTCTAAAGGTAAAACCCCTGAATCTTCTACTGACAACATTAATAGAATGGAAGGCTCTACCTACGTGGACAGGTCTATCAGGGAATTGGTCACCAAGATCTCTATGGAGGACGCAATGTGCATGGGATCACCACCCCTCTGTCTCGGGTTGATCCATCCCCAATCCCTAGTGAGAACACTGAAGATGATACTGAGTTCCCTCTACTCATACTAACCCTAACACGGAGAACCTGGAGAAGCTTGCCAGTTCTGTGGTGCATGAGGAAGGTAATGATGCTGGCCAAAATGATGATGACATGAATGATGTTCACAACAATGGTGTATATGTGCCATCAGATGATGAGCTCATCAAGAATGCTGCTCCTGGAATTGCCAAGAGACTTGTGACCAGGAAAGAAAAAGCTGTGGTTGAAGAATCCCCTCTCAAAAGTCAAAAGAAGAGAACTTCTGTTGCCCCACCCCCAAGACATGGAGCAAGGTGACTGGTGCATCCAAGAAGAGAAAAGTTACCGATAAAAATTCTGAGTCTGATGAGGATGTTGTGAAAGATGTTCCTGACATATCCCATGTAAAGAAATTCTCTGCTAAGAAATCTTCTAAACCTGTGCCAGCTTCCCCTCTGGACAACATCTCTTTTCACACTATTAACAGTGTGACCAAATGGAGATATGTCTATAAAAGGAGAATTGCTCTTAAAAGAGAATTGGGAAAGTTTGCCTTTGAAATCAAGGAGGTAATGGACCTAATCAACAAGGCTGGATTGCTCAAGACAGTCACTGGGTTCTCCAAATGCTATGAAGGACTGGTGAAAGAGTTCATCATAAACATACCTGATTCGATCACAAATAGGACCAACAAAGAATACATGAAGGTGTTTGTTAGAGGGAATTGTGTGAAGTTCTCTCCTGCTGTAATCAACAGATGTTTGGGATGTGCAAATAGTGGTGAGGAAGAATTGTCTTCTTCAGACAACCAGGTTTGCAAGATCATCACTGCAAATCAAGTCAAGACATGGCCATCAAAAGGGAAGCTATCTGCAGGACAACTCAATGTAAAATATGCCATTCTGCACAGAATTGGAGCTGCAAATTGGGTACCTACCAACCATACATCCACCATTACTGTCGGGCTTGGCAAGTTCATTCATGATGTAGGTACCAAAGTCAATTTTAATTTTGGTCGGTACGTTTTTTATCAGATTATTAAGAACTCTACTTCTAGTGCTATCAAGCTGCCCATTGCTTTTCACTCTCTTATTTATGGATTATCATAAATCAATACCCTGGGATTCTGTACTCTAGTGATGCTGCTAGCAAGAGAGAGACTGCACTGTCTCTTCACTTCAAACTCTTTGCTGGGAGACATGTCCCCGATATTGTTTTGACTTCTGATGAGAAGGCCAATATCTCTAAAGAAATGATCATTGCTGAATTAAAAGAAACTTGTAGAGAATTGGGGGAAACTATCAATACTGCCACTGTAAGAAAGATCAAGCTAGAGTCTTTCATTCAAAGTCTTGAAAGAGATGCAACTAATATTGATAGTGAGGTTGTGTCAAGGGAAGAATCTGAAAATAAAGATGAAGATGTCTAAACTAATATTGAGGAGGTTGGATCCAGTTCTGCTAAGGAGGAAGAGTAATTAGTCTGCTTTAGTGGATTGTTGTTTGGGTTGATGGTCTGCTGGTGGTTTGGCTAGGTTTTCCTTTTGGTTAGATTTTTGTGCATTTTGTGTTTGCCTTGACAACATGGGATATTTGTTTTGCTCTTCATGAGCTGTGTTGTAATAACCCTCTAACTCTGTGCTTCCAACCTTATTTGATCTATACTATTTGGTTAGTTATGATCTTAATTTGTGGCTAAAAGGGGGAGAGGTAGTAGTAGTAGCATGTTTAGCTGTTTGTGCATCAGCAGGTGTGTTGATGATGCTGTTGTAGACTGAGTTGTGTTTAGGTGTTAGATGAGTTTGAGTTTTGTTGCTGTGTATGTGTGCACTAAGCAGGTTTGCAGGTGTGCTGATGTGCTGAAGTTGAGATGCAAGTGTGAGCAGGATGATGGTCCTGTGTGTGTGTGCCTGCAGGTTGTGCAGGTTGTGTTTGGCTGATGCTATGTGCATCAGTTGAGGGGGAGTAACAATAGATGGTGTGACATCTGTAGCTTGGACTAGCATGTGATTTTTTTGGCTATGGAATAGGTGTGATTCAAGATGTCATCCTGAATGTCTTGACATCCATAATCCAGAGCAGTTTGGAGTAGTGTGTGTGAACAGGTTAATTCTTAGTGGCTGGAAGCTGATATTGTTTGTGCGTGTAGATGACTCTGATATGGTACTACAACATGTGTGTGTTAATTGGTCGTATTAACTAGCAGCTTTCCTGCATGATTAGATATATGGTATGAACTTTCTACTGCTTGTGATCTCTGATAGGTTGACAGAGTGTTTTAGCCAAAAATTTGCCAAAGGGGGAGATTGTAGATGTTTTTGATTGGCTTCATTTTATGGCAAAACATTGATGTATGTGTGAATGTCATGAATGATGTTATGACATGCATAATGAGTGTACTGCAGGGTAAGTTTGGATAGCTAAGAGCAAAGTATGTTGGATGTCATGCTGGATGTTATGACATCAAGCAGCTGACATCAGGGCGCATGTGTTTAGGTTCTGGTATATTGCATGAGGAAGCTCAAGCTATACTTCAGGAAACATTTTAGGAAGCTTAGTTATCTCAGGAAAAATGCCAGGCATTGCTGAGGATAACCTATGACGTAACTGTTAGTGTGCAACTTAATGAAAAGAGGTCTTAACTGGACTAAACCTAATTTCAGCACAAAGGCCCAAGATCTTTCTGCTACTTATAAATAATAAAGTAGCAATCCTAATTGAACAAGAGTTCTGGGCAAAGCTTTTGAGACAGAGAGTACATAGTGTTTGTGAGTGAAGAATTCAGTCTGTGTACTGTGACCTTCACGTGTGTATTGTGTCTTAGGATTACTTGTGAGCCAAGCAATTATCTCTTGGATGATTGCATTGGACTAGTGTGTTTTGAGTTGTACTCTGTGTGTGTCAGTCTAAGCTTTTAAGCATGACTGTTGTGTCTCTTGATTGAAGCTGTGAAGCAAGATTAAGATTTGTTTGAAGTGTGTCTTCATTTAATCTGTAACTTTAACTGGTTGATATCACTGCTGTGATTGAGGGGGAGTGAGTGGGAACTTAAGTCTAGTGTTAGGCTGAAGTTGCATTGGGTAGGTCTTAAGTGAAGAGTGCAAACTGGTTGTTTGACTCTGAATTAATTATGCTTATAGTGAATTTCCTCCCTGGCTTGGTAGCCCCTAGATGTAGGTGAGATTTGCACTGAACTGGGTCAACAATTGTCTGTGTTATTTACTGCTTTCACTTTCCAGTTTATTAAGTTCTGTAGTCTGCTCAGTAGTGGATGTCATAACATCCACTGTAACATCAACTGTCTATTACTAGAATTTCAGTTTCTTTAGCGGTATCTTCATATTTCTATTTTTCGAGTTCCGCCTTTCTTTAATTTTCAGCCACGTAGGCCGAAATTTGACTCAAACTTTCTGATTCAGTAGTCATCTTCATCTATGGGAGGCCACCCTGTTGGTGGACAACTTCGTGACGATTCTGCTGGCGGATCATTTGAATCCCAGAAGAAACCATGATTTGGGTCCAAATTGAGGGTACGTCCGGTATTGGCGGAGGTGTAAGAGCCTGATTCATCGTCACAAGCCGCCACAATCGCCAACTGTTAGTCAAAGGATCGTTTCGTCCCTTTGGCTTCCTCAATTCTTTAATAACTCTAGTCGGCTTCCACATTTTCCATGATGTCGTCTTTCCACCAGATAGTTAACCTTTGGTGCATTTTCGAGGGGACCGCTACGACTCCATGAATCCATTCCCTTCCTAATAAAAGGTTAAAATTTGCCTTGGAGTTTATGACCATGAAGAGCGTCGTCCTGGTGGTAGTTCCAACAGCTAATTCAACTTGGACTAATCCCAGAATGTTACTGGTTTTGCCTTCATAATTGGACAAAACCATATTGTGTTGCTTGAGGTCGGCTTCAGTCTTGCCGGTTCTCTGGAATGAAGTTTGGGGTATTAAGTTGACCGCTGCCCCACCGTCTACGAAGACTTTGTTTACCGCCACACCATCGACCTTCGCCTTTATGAATAATGGTTTCAAGTGATACATCATCCCTGGGCTAGGTCTCTCGAACATGGCAGTTCTTTCCTCCACCACACTGCTGTTCATTACATAGTAACATAGCGGCTTGTCCTTTGTAGCTTCGTCTGGTTGGAAATCATCTTCTGATTCCGACACCTCGGATACCCTATCATATTCTTCCAGAAGGATTGACACAATTCCGCAGCTGATGACGAAGTCATCACCATATGTGTCGTCATTTGTCTCGTCGCACATGTTCACATCCAGATCTTCTTCTGGAGACGGGGTGTATTCCTCGTCATCCGACTGGGGTGTATACTCTGACTCACCTTCCTCTGCCAGAGGGGTATATTCTGGCTCTTTCTTGTCTGCTGAATTGGCGGTAAACGTCGACTTCCGTGTTGACGCTAGCGCTTTATTTCCCGAGACTTCCACGGTCATTGTTGTGGTTTGGCTGGCCATCACCTTCTCCTTTTCTACCCATCTGGCTCTTGGTGGCTGACTCTTCGATCCGGGCTTCCCGACTGAACGCAGTTGCAGAATCGATGCTTCTCTGGCTGCCTTCTTATTTCGCTGATGTCGCCTCCACTGGGTTCTCGCCATTGGGTTCTTGCCTTTGTAATTGGGAGACACCACGTACCCTTTCGACTCAGTGTTCTTGACGGAGGCCCTAGCCTCTTTTCCCAAATCCAACACCTTCCATTTTGGCCTTTTGCTCCCTTTCTGGGTCATAGGGGCCATCCATTAGTCTTGTGGGATATCCGACGGGGGCACAAAAGTCCTGGGATTTTCCGGATGGAACAACCTTCGATACTCCTGATTCCGTCGAGGAGTGTCGTCTTTGTCGAATACGAACCTGGGAGCTGCCGCTTTGTCTGCTTTGACCCGGTCCGCTACTTTCTGGTCGAACACAACATGACACCTGGGACAGATGGCGGCTATGGACGCATTTTTTGTGAGGGAACCGGGGAAATATTTCATTTTCAAATCCTCGTTATTCGCTATGTCCCCAACCTCGATCTGATATTTCATTTTGGGCTGATGCTATAAGTACGACATGTTATGTATTGAATAGGGTGCTTATCCGCCCAATTCTAAACAAAACACCGTATGAACTTTTAAAAGGGCACAAGCCAAATGTGTCTCACCTACATGTCTTTGGTTGTAAGTGTTTCGTGTTGAATAATGGAAAAGAAAGCTTAGGTAAATTTGATTCCAAGGACGACGAAGGTATCTTCCTCGGATACTCTTAGTCAAGTAAAGCCTATAGAATTTACAATAAGAAATTACTTACTGTTGAAGAGTCTGTACACGTAACATTTGATAAATCTTATCCGAGAAATGTCAGAAAAGGTAGTCTTATTCATGGTGCAGGTGTATCTTCGGAAGACATACTCAAAAGTGCCGAGCCGGGAATTGATCAACCCGACCTAGCCAAAATTGAGGAGGAAAAAGATGACCGTCATGAAGAAATCGAGGTAGTTCATCCGTCTGAAAACGATGATCTTCCTCCAAATTGAAAGTCTTCAAAGACCATCCCATTGGCAATATCCTCAGTAATATCTCAAAGGGGGTGATGACTCGGTCAAAGATAAGTAATTTTTGTTATCATTTCTCTTTCGTTTCTCAGGTAGAACCTAAAAACCCAAAAGAAGCCTTACTCAATGAACATTGGTTCTTATCTATACAAGAGGAACTTAACCAGTTCAAGAGAAATGAGGTTTGGGACCTTATCCCCCCTCCGCGAGGTCATCGAGTAATTGGCACCCGATGGGTGTTTAGGAATAAACTGGACAAAAATGGAGTAATAACTTGCAACAAGGCGCGTTTAGTCACGCAAGGGTATAACCAAGAGGAAGGTGTCGACTATGAGGAGACTTGTGCGCCGGTTGCCCGACTTGAGGCTATACGCCTTTTAATTGCCTTCTCTTGTGCGAAAAATTTTAAGCTATTTCAAATGGATGTAAAAAGTGAATTCCTTAACGGCTATATAAATGAAGAAGTTTATGTTGCCCAACCTCCGGGTTTTGAGTCTCATGAACATTTTGATCACGTATACGAGTTAAAACGTGCCTTGTATTGACTCAAGCAAGCCCCTAAGGCTTGGTATGAGCGTCTAAGCAAGTTTCTACTTGATCAAGGGTGTTCAAGAGGCAAGGTCGACACAACCCTCTTCATTAAGCATCAAGGAAAACACTTAATTTTCGTACAAATTTATGTTGATGATATTATATTTGGATCAACTAACATGAATCTCGTAAGGGAGTTTTCTAACCTAATGCAGGGAGAATTTGAGATGAGTATGATGGGAGAGCTCACATATTTTCTCGGATTACAAATCAAGCAGCTTGAGGAAGGTACTTTTGTGAGCCAAACCAAATATTGTCTTGAGCTTCTCAAGTGGTTTGACATGGCCAACTCCAAAGCTATTGATACACCAATGCCAACATGTGCGAATCTATGTCGAGATGAAAGCGGTAAGGATGTAGAGGTGAAAAATTATCGAGTATATGTGTGTGCACTTAACTATATTTGGAGTTGAGCTAATATCCTTTCTTAACTAACTCTCTCTCTCATGTTCATGTTCACAAATTGTATCAAATTACGTGTTATATTTGTCGTATATGTAGTGTTGAATGTATGTTACTTCTTAGAATGCTTAAAATATGTTTTGGCTATGTATCTATGTTCTTATGTATATCCATATGATAAAAAATGTCAATATTTGCTAGTTTTACCTGCATGAGTCGACCTAAGCAAGGTCCAGTCGACTCACAAAAATGATTTCTAAGTTGCATTTAAGTCGGGTATGCTCAAGTCGACCTACCGGTCGACGCATACCTCTTGTCTTTTGAAAGTGAATTTTTTAAACAAAGTATGCGTCAACGCATAAGACCCTCCGGTTGACGCATCGCGCGATTTTCCTGAAAAATTCTTCTGAAAAACTGTTCACTTTCCCACTTAAATTGCTTTAATGAGTTAAATTCATGTGCATTATGACATTTGCATAGAACATGTCGTTTTCGTATGTTGTTTTCATTGTTATGCTCCTTGCTTTGTATTAAGGATATCTAATGTGTCTGTCATGAATCATAAACCTATATGTCCTTTATTGTGTGTATTCTCTTTGTTCCTTGTTCATTAACTGCGTTATGTATGGATGTATGTTAATGTTTACCCTGTTGTACGTGTTTTGATATGAGCATCTATTATTTTTTATCATTTCTTGACAAGGATTTCTCTCTTTTTGATGTTGTCAAAGGGGAAGAAATTTCAATCTTTTTAGTAGAACCATAAAGATCAAACGTGAAGACGTCGCATTTATCGCAAATGAGTAAGTAGGAATGAAGGCATCAAGCAAGGGGAAGGATAATGCCGCATATCACACAGATAGGTTATACGTGTTTTTCCATCATCAAAAAGGGGGAGTATGTGAGGGCAAAGCCTCGTATACAAGATATACGTGTTTCGATGATGTTAAAACATTTCTTCATAGAAGAATAGATGTTGGGCGTTATCACCATGTTGCATGAGCATACCTTATTTCTCATGATCTATTTGCTTGCATAAAATATCTCGAGTGTTGCATATGGAGTTTCCAAAATATGCGTCATATGAGTTAAACTTCATTGGTCTATCATAAGTATCATCTAAGAGAATCAAAAGTATAAAATTAGGCATTTTCTAAAATTTCAGGTCTTTGAGTCGACCAAAACTCTGCCCCGGTCGACTCATGATATGTGTCTTAATCCTGCATTTTCTTTGGGTTAGGTATGGTCGACCTACCGGTCGATGCATACTGTTGGCATTTCCATTTGCCCAAGAATTCAGGCTATGCGTCGATGCATACCTTGTTCCGGTCGATGCATGGCTGTGTGTTTTGCACAATCAGTTTCCTCGGGTTAGCTCAGGTCGACCCTACACTCTGCATGGGTCGATCGCTCGCTGTTTTATGAAGATTTCCTGATTTTTCTATTATTTTTGAAATATGGTTTTATCAGTTATAACAGTTTATGTCTGATATAAATATTCAGTTGCTCTTTTCACTTCATAATCAATAATATTGAGAAAAACAAGAAAAGTGAAATAGGTGTCAATTCAGTTCTCATCATCTTCATCTTCTTCATAGCATACCACAACAATCACACACAATAATCTTTATTGTGCATTATGCATTGTTAGAGGTGATAACATTCGAAGTCGATGATTGGGTAATCCAATTCAGTTTGAGGAATTGACAGGTTTTTCTTGAATAAAACCTCTCGGGTTTTGTCCTTCAAGATTCTCTAAATTTGGGGGGTTTTTGCCTGATTCTTTTCAACATATATTCAGCCGAGTGAAAGTAATCGAGGAGTAGTGGGTTCCGTCGATTTAGTAACGGTAAACGGAGGATTGTGAAGGGTAGTTTTGGGTTCGACACGCGAGTGATTGAAATCAGCCGGGTTGGGGTTTTAAGACGGAAGTTTGTTCAAACATAGAGTTGTAATCAGAGGTTTATTCACAAGCTGTCGAAGGACTTGATTCGACTCGAATCAAGGGGCAAGAGGAGATAGCATCTACAACAACAAGGGTGTTTGTTTGTTTGAATGCTATTCAATTCTTGTATATACATTTCTACAACAGGTTAAATTTATATTATAAGGTCTCAATTCTATTGTTAGAATTGAGGGCAGACATACCCCAAAGCGAGGACGACGAGGGAACTGCCTCAACAAATCGTTGCGTCTTTTGCCTTATATTTTACATTGCTTAATATTTACGGGTTTTAGTGCAAAAAATTATATCAATCTAGGTCCGATTTGAGTAGTGCTAAACTGATTTTGAATCTAGTGCAATCCTTGATTGTACAAGGAAACTTGAGCTACTCACTCAAAGAGGAACTCACTTGTTGTGCTCTGCACGCCAAGTGTTTGATAAATTGTTTGAACCAAAAGCCTTGTGTGCTGCCCATTTATTGTTGAATATTTTAAAGCATTGGAACTAGTCATACCATATTGTGAGCTAAATCAAATTGATAATGTGACTAGCATAGTGATTTTCATTACTCGTTATCAGATTCCATAGGCTTGACGCATATCCAGTTTTCTAGTAACCGTTCGTTATAGATGGTATAGTTCCTCGACCAGCTTCTACAAAATTAAACAATTTTTAAAAACCAATTTTATTTGATAGCGTCGACTCTTTTTAAGCAAGCAATCTATTCAACCCCCCTTCTAAATCCGCGCCATCGTCTAACAGTTTGCAAAAGATGGTGGAGGTGAGAAGAGAAGTATTTTTTTATATAATTTTTGTGTTTGACAATACTTCTTGAGCCTCGTGCCTACGTACCCACAAAGTGCAATAGAGGATCAAAACCTCGTAGTTCATGGTAACAATAATCAAATGGTTTGTTATGATTGATTTTAAAGTGGACAAGACAAGTTTACATTTTAAGGAGAATACTCAACTAGTCACCCACAAGTGTATGGAAATGGATCTTTGCATCACTTATTGAGAAGGGCTCCAACTTGAATTAAAATCAACAAGTATGCCATTAGATCTATCAAGTGGAAAAGAATCAACACTAATCATTACTAAGGAGATAGGGGAATTACATCTCAACTATGAAAATGACTCATGTCTAAACCTTATGAAAAAGTTAAAAAGGAAAAGTGCACAAAGGCACAAAATGGTTTGAATGAGTTAATCAATTTTTTAGTATTTTGAAAATGTTTTAATTATGCTTAAAATTGATTAGCATTTGTTAAGAAAGTTAGTTTGAAAATTCACTTGAAAAGGTCAAGGTTTATTATGAAAGTGGTTCTAGTTTGAAAGAAGAAGGTTTTGAAAAAGGGAGAAGATTTTGAAATTTTAAGAAGGGAAAGGAGATGAAGAGACTATCCTAAAGCATATAATAAAAGCTAAGGAAGGAAAGAAAGATCTAACCAAGATACAAGCCTTTGACATAACAAGCCAAAACTCCCATCCTTTGGATTCAAGTAACCAGATAAGCAATAAGATAAGTAGAGAAAACCAAGCATTAGATGAAAGCCAAAGATCCAAGCCAAGTATTCAAAGAGGTATCTCAAGGTCAAGGTTCCAAATGAGATCCAAGGTTTCAAGATAATACACCAAAGCATATGGAAAGGGCCCTACTTCTAAGTCCATCATCCATAAGCAAAGGATAGTTACCAAGTAGTCCAAGGAACACATTAAGAGTTTTTAGGATGTTCAAGTCTTTATTAATGTCTTAAAAATGAAAAAAAAGAAAGTCCAAATGGACAAAGAGAAAAAGACAATAAACATAAATAAGATGAATAATATGATATGATAATGGTAAGCATAAAAATAAAGAGCATAATAATAAAAGCATAAAGTAAATAAGCATAAAGGTAAATGAGCATAAAATACAAGGAATAAAGTAAAGTTTGTACAATTAAAAGTTAGTGTTAGTATTAATGAAGATATTTTGTCATTTAAAGTAAATTACTAAACTAATCAACCCAACAAGTATGAGATCTTTGCATCATCCTTTGATAAGGGCTCCAACTTGGATAAAATTAACAAGTATGCCACTAGCTCTCTTAGGTGGAAAAGAGTATACACATTATACAGATAGGAGATTTACATCTAAGATAAATATGACTCATATCTAAAATTGGACCAATATAATCATTTTCCGATTAGGGACAAATTTAGTGCTATGTTAAGCAATCGTAGTATAATCTATAAGGAAGATCATACTATGGGAGGTCGGTCAATAAAAATTTATGTACCATACATGTTAGAGATGTGATATAAAGATCACACTCCTAAAACATGTAGTACAAAGAAAAACAAGGTTGATCAAGACCTAAGTCAAGGAAGGATAGATCCACTACATCAATTAACCTCTCATAGTACTTTGGAAAAACTTATGCATCAACCCAAAGTACCTCAATTGATTAAATAATCAATCAATTGGTAGATTTGAATTGATGAAGGTTCATCAAGCACCACTCAAGATCTCGTGAACAAGGTGACCTACAACATCTTCCAACCAAGGAAGGATGAAAAAGAAAAAGAAAGGGATGAAGAATAGAGGCACCAAAAAACACCAAGCCAAATTGGATGCAAGTGATGATCAAGTCATCATCAAAATCAATCATCCATTTTGGTGGATTAAGGTTTTTACCCCATCAACACCCAAGATCCATTGAGTTTGATGAGACCTATGATCAAATCAACCAACATTTAAGGCCAACAGCAGTCAACAAAGGTCAACCAATATCAAAATGCAGTAATATGAATTAATATGCACTAAAATGATTTTTTAAATAAATTTTAAAATAAAAATAAAGATGAAAATGTAAATGATGCATCAAATCAAATGAGAAATGATTAAAAAAAATCACACAAGTCAGAAATAATATGAGAATGCTATATAAATTTTTTGAGAATTTTTAATGCATAAAAAATATTTTTAAACTAATTAAAATGCTTCAAAAAAAAGAGAAAAATCATTAAAAATATCAAATGATGAGAATAAAATATGAAAAATATATCATCAGAAAGAGAAAAATAAAGAAAATTTTTTGAAATTATTTTGGTATTTTTGGATAAAAAATGAAATTTATGAATTTTTAAAGAAAAAGAAATTTAAAAAAAAAAAATCAGAAAATAAAATAAAGACTAGAAAACCACATGCGTTGAATCTGGCTTCATTAATTGACGTGGCTGATCCAACGCGCCTTATGTGAGGACGCACCATGGAAATTAGATCAGAAATAACACCAAATCACATTTCAATCCAACCAATGAAATTAAAATAATTAGCCAGCGTGTCTGTGATTGGGATGCCATCGTTCACTTCTCCTATCGTCTTCTCTAGTGAGCTTCCGTCGGAGAATCCACAAATGGTAAAGATAGAACATGAGACCTATACCATTGTGACCGTCTCATTGAAGTGAACTCAACCATGTCCACCATTTTCATTGATTGAAAACATACATGGAGAATTTCATGAAAATGCAGAGAACAACACAAACACGAAAACAAAAATTAAATGATGCACAAGAAGAATCATCACCAACTAGGTTAGGGGAATATTCAGCAAGCAAATAACTACATTATGGTAACTTGTTTGAGTGAAAATAGAGCTTCACAATACCTTGTCCAAAAACGATCTGAGAAGCTCTGAAACTGGATTTGGTTGGAGCAATTTAGGGAATCTTAGAGCTTAGAATTTTTTCCAGAAGCTTCATAGGAACACAATAAAGCTTATGGAATCAAGAAGTGGGAGTGAGAAGGACTGTAAATTGAAATACGATTGCTCATTTTTTGTAGAAAATTTGAAGGTGGAGCAGGGGTTTTCTGGATCTCAAAAGCTTAGGAATGAAGTTAGAATGAACCTCTATTTATAGGTGGATATGATGGAATATTGAGAGGGGTGAATTGAGTGTAATTTTGTACACCCTTGGTGATGGTGAAAGTGTTACTTGAATTGGCTCAAAACTCAGCCAAACCATGTGTTTTACCATTCAATTAACTTCAAGCAACTTGGTTTATCACGGTTAGATGCATATCACATGTTAATTTGACTTGTAATTGAAGTTTAGTTTAAGCAACAATCTTATTATTGAACAAAACTTCAGTTCCAAGTCACCATGTTTGCATCAATGGTGCACCTAGTACAAGAGGCTTTTTCATCGAATTCGTTTTGTCATTGATCAACATCACGGCAAAGATTACAATGTGTCAAGAAAGGTTTCATTTGGATGATTGAGCAAAAATTTATGGCATGTCAAATTTGGCAAACCAAACTTGAAAATTTCTAAGTCCAAATGGCTGAAAATGACCTATAATGTATCAATGAATTCCATGGCCTTCCAAGCATAATTTGACTTTGACCTTTGGGGAAATATTATAGAGAGTATCACAAAGAGTATTGTGAAAAAATAATGACCTCCATATGTTGAAAATTGAAGAAGTTATGATTCTTGAAAGTTGAGAGAAAGTCACTTGAAAATAGGCAAAATTTCACCAACTCCATAAATGACCTATAATGTCTCCAAAATTTTGATGATTCTCCAAGCATAATTGGATCTTGGAATTTAAAGAGAAGTTGAAGAGTGTGTTGAGAAGAGTCATATGCAAAAAGAAGAATTCAAAAATATTGAGAATTGAAGGAGTTATGCTCTTTAGAACTTTGACTTGAAAATGTTGATTTTAGATCAAACTTCCTTGAATCAACTTGTGATTTTGATCTTTTCTTGCATTTTAAAGCACACGGATCATCGTATGAACTCAAAATAAGGTTCCCTTGAATTTCCCTTGATTATACTGATCAAAGCTTAAGGTAACTTGTTGATGAAGGCATAGAAATAAACACATGAGCATTTGGATTTTCTTGAGAAACAAGCTATTAAACTTTGAGGTATCTTTGATTAAAATGAGATTGAACGATGCTTTAGATCAAACACTTTAAGATTAGAGGTCATGCCATAATGAAATAGCCCTTAGGAACCAATGGTTGACCATACTTAACTTGAGGGAGGAAAACCCTAGCTGATGACTCATGCTTGGTGTTCTTGATGCAAAAACCTACATTGCAAAGAAAAAAAGGTATACAAGACATATTTTTGGGTATTTTGGTTAGTAGTTAGTGAAACATAAAGTGTCTAAACATAAAGGAACAAAACACACAATAAGGTGCTTGGTGATCTCTACAAGGCCAAGCCCAAGGATGAGGGGCTAGGGAAGAACCAAGTTTGTGATCTTGATGCATTGTGAAGATGAAACTGAGGTGGGATCTTAAGGGTAAAAATTAGGGTATGACAACCTCATACTTCCCTCAAATCACACAATTGGTCCAATTCCTTATTTTTACCAATTTTCTTAATTTATTTCTATTATTAATTAAAATGTTAATCATTCTTATTATTTTCTAAATTATTCTACCAAGCTACTACATTCTTATCACACCCTACCATTACCACTACACCCCAACAATATATATATAATCACATAATTTTATTTAAAGGCACACCAAACATAAAATAATTAAATAAATATTCTAAATAATTCAATTAAATAAATTAACCGAATTTGGGGTGTTAAACCCCCTCCCCTACCCCCCACTTAGAAAATAAATTAACATGAATCTCAAACAAATTCAATTCACTTCATTAAAATTCTTAAACTAAATTTAAACCTTTTTATCCTTCGAGATTGTTCTTAAAATCATTTTCAGAAAAGAGTGCGTTACTTTTTCGTTCTATCGCAAATAGGCATCGATCCTAACTGCTGGAATGGGAACCTATCATCACTCATAAAAACACTTAACCAACCTGTGGTTTAGTTACTCGGACTATGTTTGCTCTGATTTCTCATACTAGATGAGGATACATAGGCAGAAGGCGGCGATGTCTTGGCGAGCAACCTTCTCCCCATCACCCGTAGTTTTCTGAACTACGTTGACTCTGACTTTCTCATTGCACGAGGGAATATTTAGGCATATGGCGGTGATGTCCTATCGAGTCTCCTTTTTCTTTTCCCTTCCATGTTTCCATTTAGCAGTAGCTTTTCGATAACTCACCCTTTGATTAGACAACAAGTGTGGATCCCGTTGAGTACAACGGACGTGAGGGGGGTGCTAATACCTTCCCTTTGTGTAACCGACTCCCGAATCCAAAATTTGGTTGCGATTACCATGTCTTCTACTTTCTTTTAGGTTTTCTTCAATCGTTTTCTTTCCCCTCATTTGGGTTAAATAACGTTCGGTGGCGACTCTTCTGTTTGTTTCTGCCGTTTGTTTATTCGCAGTAGCGACACTAGGCTCTAATGAGTTATCTATCTAAAGGCTACTAGCTAAAAAGGGAAAGATAAAGTGCTCGTGGAGGATTGTGGCTTTCATGCCTACATATCCTTATACAATTAGGAATTCAAAGCTCTGTAGTTCATGGAACCAAGGAAAAAAAGAAGGAAAAAAGAAGAAGGTTGGAAGAAGGTTTCTCGCTAAGATCTTGCGATATTGTGCCTACGTATCCTCATAGTGCAGTGAGGAAGTCAGAGCTCTGTAGTTCGTGGAACCATGACGGAGAAAGAAATGGAAATGGTGTCAAAACCAAGAGCGAAAAGCAAAGAAATGGTGGCGACTTCACTAGAGAAGAAAGCAAAGGAACATTATCGAAACCAAGAGACTAAAGAAGCAAGGAAGTTAAATTGAGACAAAGTGATATCCACTGGGGATTCGGTATATTATGTGATAAGCAGTAGTTAACCGAAGAAAGAGAAAAGATACCCTGACGGGGAAGAAAGAAACGGGTGTTTAACCGACAGACGATGATCAACCAGAAGAAAACGTGTTCAACCAAAAGGTGCTTGACTCTCTGAGGAATTTGGGATTAACTGACAGACAGTGGTAACCGAAAAGAGGAGAGGAGAAATTGGTTTTAACAGACAGACTGTGATCAACCAAAAGGATGGGTGTAGAACCATGCAAAGATTGTGACCCAAGAGAATGAGTGTGGAACTAAGCAAAGGATGTGACCCAAAAGAGGTTTCGCACACTAACTAAGAAGCAGTACTCGGCCGAAGAAAGGGTATTTGAACCAAGAAAAAGTAACTAACCTAAAATCATGGGTACCCAAACCAAAATAAGGTTACTAACTCACAAGGGCATTGGTTTTAACAGATCGTTGGCTCTTAATTTCGACACCTGAATGGAATTAAAAGTGGGAAATAGTGTTCCTAAAGAAATTTAATTATTTCGACTAGAGCCATATTTTGGAATGGGAGTCGAAGGCGTCCTTTCGCCAGGAGAATCTATGTTATGGACTTAGAGATATTTCTCAGTAGTTGGAAGATTTGATTCGATAGAGGTGTCACTAGGGGTATTTCGGTAAGATGATTTGAATTCAAATAAAAGAGGGAAATTTTGTTTTCATCTATTCCTTAAAGGAGACACGTGGAGCTCTTCTAGGATTCGAAGGCATGCATAGAGACACTTGTCTTGATTTCGTTTGCTAGCCATTAATGACAGTTATTTATTATTATTATAAATAGCAGGTCTTAGTGTTAGGATTTGGGTGTGTTTTATTGTGTACAAGTTCTTCAGTACACTCCAAGTACCCGTGTATTGAGAGAAACGAGTTTGTAAGAATGTACGTTGATGTAACACCAACTTTTCATTTCAATGCAATTTAATAAATCTCTTTCTTTAAGAATTTATTCTTTCTTTATGCAAGTTCTTGTCTTCATCATTTACCAGTACTTCGATTTTACTTCTTGTCACCTAAATTCATTTACATTTGAGATAAGTTGGGTTATGATGAACTTTGTCAAAGTGTTCATAGTTTTTATAAACTTTATTTAAGATCAATTAGCACATGTTCTAAGATTTGTGTGGTCGATCCTGCAAGTAAAACATATTTTTTTTTTCGATTTGTAAGACCAGCGGTTGTTCGCCAATTTTCACGGCAAACAAATTGGCATGCCCATTGGGACGGTGCTAAGTGATCATAAAAATTGCTTCAAAATTTGTTTTTTGAAAATAATTTATTAGTTTGTGGTCAACTTTTTCTTTGAAAAAAAACTTTGTTGCATGTTATTAAGAAGTGGTAAGGTAGCCAATAGTAACGAAGATAGAACAAGGAGATATAGGAGGAGAATGCTGACAAATTCAAACCATAGGATCTTCGACAGGAAGACTAACGGTCTCAGCGCCTGTCTCTAAAGCAATACCATCTATAGGAAGTTTGATACCCACACATTTGATTTCCCATACGCAACCCATTATGACTTATATTGGGCCAAGGGGTCCTCCACAGACCCCACTGCCGATAGGGGCTTTAACATTTAGAGGCATCCCCCTCCTTAGGTTTTCAATGCCTTTGCCTCGAGACCCACCCTATGGAATGCCAACTTTGATGATGGCAAACTTAAAAAATGCCCTTCCATTATATACAGAACCCGTAATGACTTCGCCATTACAGGGATCTGGCTCTAGGGTAAATATGGATCGAAATAGTCAAAATTTAGGAATAGGGTATTCAGCCCAGATGGCAAGTTTGACAACCAGTTTTGCATCTTATTTGAGACAACAGATGGACGAAAGTAACCATCAAATGGTTCAAATAATGTCTCAAACTATGGGGGAAAATTTTCATCACCTTACTCAGAATACTACCCAAACTAATCAAGAATTAGCAGCGCAAATGACACGCCTTGTAGAATTCTTTGGTGTACCAAATCCCCCTCGACAACCACCGATGGAGTATATGATAGAAAACCAAGGGGTAGTCTTCGATGAAGACAATACCATTAACCAAATTCAACAAAATTCGGGAAATATACCCCAAGCAAATCAAAACAACCAGGGAATGATCGAACGACCTAAAGTTGAACCCCCTAGAAACCAACCACAAGTTCCTAGAGAAGAAGAACCAAGGGTAGTTTTGGTAAATAGGAACCAGGATGTTGAAAACATTGTACAATAAGTTCGACATAACAACCTAGCAGCAGACAATAATTTGGCTGCCATGGTCAAAAGAATCATGGCACGTAACGAAGTAAATTTTGGCCTTCGACAGCCAAATTATACATCCTCGTTATCTGAGTACATCCTCGTTATTTGATAGAAGCAGCAGACATTTCGAATGATGAGAATCATAGGGTCAAGTATTTTCCAAGTTCTCTTACAAAAAACGCTTTCACTTGTTTCACAACCCTACCTCCAAATTCGATTCATAATTAGGCCCAGTTAGAAGGTTTATTCCATGAACAATTCTACATGGGACAAACAAAGATCAATTTGAAGGAATTGACTAGTATAAAACGAAAGTTTGCTGAGTCAATGGATGATTATTTGAATAGGTTTCGACTTCTCAAAGCAAGGTGTTTCACACAAATACCAGAACATGAGTTAGTCGAAATGGTTGTTGGTGGCCTAGATTATTCTATCAAGAAGAAATTAGATACTCAATACCTGAGGGATATGGATTAGTTGGCCGATAGGTTTTGACAGTTAGAACGTTTAAAAGAAGAAAAGGTTAGGGTAAATAAGAATAAAAGAATAGCCTATGCCTAATCCAATGAAGACAAAGAAGGGTCTTACAGTGAGCCTATGAGTTTCGATGAGAATAAAGTAGATCTCGCTGAATTAAAAAATGGTTCACCCTATTCTTGCAAGGTTTTAGCACATTCGAATGGGAAAAACCCTACTGAATCAGAAAAGAATGATAGGTTTTCCAAGAAAACTTATACATTCGATGTCACGAAATTTGATGAAATCTTCTATTTGTTAGTTAAAGATGGGAAAATGATAGTACCTCCCTGGTGCTAAAATGCCCCTTTAGATCAAAGAAAGAAAAGAGGATTTTGCAAATACCATAATTTTTTGGGCCATAAAACCTCTCAATGTTTTCTTTTCAGGGATCTTGTTCAAAATGTTATCCTAGAGGGAAGGCTGAAATTCAGGAGAAGCCCCAAAACCAGTTGAAGGTTGACGTTGGTCCTCTACAAATTGCTGATACTCACTATACTGAGCCAAAAGAGGTTAACATGGTCGAAGTCGCTGAAGGTTTCGACAATGCATTCAACATGGTTGAAGTCATTGAGGACTTCATTAATAAAGTTGTTTTGGTCCAGGTTACTGAAGAGCTTGACCAGAAATTTATGACAAATTTTATTCGTGAAGCCACTGAAGGCTTCATCCAAGAAACTAATGATAATTTTGACAGTAGAGTTACTGATGGCTTCGCCAAAGGGGTTGCTGAGGACTCCAACCTTATGATAATAATGAAGGAAACCGCTAATGGTTTTGTTCGAATGGACAAGGCCGCTGATGGCCTTCAAATTCAACTCTGCAAGTTGGGTATTGCTGATGATGTCAACATGGACATCAACATGGTGGAAGTCTCACAGGGAACCCCCATGGAAGTCAACGGGGAGCGTCGACAAGAAGAATACAACAAAGTGGCTTACCCAAAAGAGGAGGAAAACCTCATAGACTTTCTTCAATGGTGCTAGAACAAAAAATTTGAAGTTATGTTGTGCCTAAGGTGCAGTGTTATGCTTGATAAAAAGGCGGCATGCAACATAGAGGGCATAAGAAAGGAAAAATAAAGGTGCGAGCAGAGGGCCTCCTATGCGCAACAAGGTTTCGACCCAAGAAGATCTTCCAGGCAAGACAAAACCAAATAGAGGGTGCCAGGGGTTAAGCTATCTAGATTCAAACCAACGGCGGAGGCTTCCAAGGGAAGTTGGATCAAGCCAGTTGATGGAAAACAGCAGGGACAATAAAAATTACAAAAGTTCGACGTCGACAGGGGCTCATCAATGGCTTACCATAAGAAGTTCTAGGCTTCGAAGAAAACGGCCTATATCTCAGAAAACTACAAGGGAAAAATCCAATGTCTCGATCCTAGTGGAGAAGGGAACAACGCAGGAGGAAGGTTCAAAGAGAGGCTGAAGCTAAGGTTGGATCCAACATCAACCTACCTGCTATGAAAGAGAAAGAGGAGGTACTGAAACCTCTCGACAAGTTACCCGTGGGGAGAAAACTGTTTGTTGCCCAGGGAGAAGAGGCCAAGGAGAAGCATGATCGAGAAATTGAGAAAGACGAAGTACTTACGGATAATTTCGAATCTAGGTCAGAAGCCTCTTTAGATATCATAGTAAACATGGTATCGGTTCTGGCCAGAGAATTTGACCAGATAATCGAGGTCGAAGATTTGGATATGTATACAGAAGTAGAGATGGTGACACACAAGCCAGTGTGCTACTATGTGATGAATAATGGATCTTTCAAAGAGTAGAATACATTCTTCTAACAACCAGATGAGGCGATGAAGACTCATCTTAAGCCTCTATTTATTACCGGAAAGATGGAGAACATCGCGGTCAACAAAATTCTGGCGGACTATGGCGCTACCGTGAATCTAATGTCGCACTTTATGCTGAGAAGAATTGGCAAGTATGACACAGATACCAAGCCACACAACATGGTGCTCTCGAATTATGAGGGAAAGGTGGGCACCACTCTGGGTGTCATACAAGTTAATATGACGGTGGGGACTGTTACAAGACCTACTATTTTTATGGTCGTCGAAACAAAGGGAAACTACAACTTGTTGTTAGGTCAAGAGTGGATACATGGAGTTGGGGATGTATCAGAGAATCATGATATGGCGACCAGACAAAATTTTCGAAAAGATTGAGGCAGATCAAGGTAATTTTAAGGCCCCAATCAATCATGTCGACCGGCACAATTTCGAAAAATACTTGGCCAACGTTACTCCATGCAATCCGGCTAATTTTGCTTTCACCTCAGATGACGATGTTTATTATTTGTTGTATCTGCATCCCATCCAGGGTTTTCGATGGGATAGAGAGGTGGTTGGAGACGAAAACCTACCATACCTTAGTGTATCTGGAATAACCCCAACAAGTTAGGGAAGCAAACTCGGTGATGATGACTGAATTCGAGGTGCTAAAAAAGATTTCGGCTTACATAGCCGAAAATGAGTTACAAACGACCTTAGATGCTGAAATGGAAAATATGGCTGTAGAAGCCAACCAAGATTTACACAAAGAGGGTCCTGGTAAGGACTTCGATCTAGAATCTTCTAATAAGGTTCATGAGAAACAACAAGACTAGAGGCTCAATGCAATCTATGATGATGAGCCTTTGGGTTTCGAGAAGGATCTGTTGGCAGCCAACATCAAGATGCCATCATAAGATCCACTTCAAGAAATTGATCTAGGAGAGGGGGCAACAAAGAGACTAACATACATAAGTGCCAACATCAGCCCACAACTCAAGGTCGAAGTAATCCAACTATTGAAGGAGTTTAAAAATTGTTTCGTGTGGGATTACGACGAGATGCCTAGTTTAAGAAGTGATCTTGTCGAACTAAAGTTGTCAATCAAGCCTGGAAAAAAGCCCATCAAGCAGAATCCAAGGCAGTTTGCATCGACAATTCTCTCAAAGATCAAAGAGAAGGTCGAAAGGCTTTTCCGATGTAAATTCATTCGCATAGCCAGGTATGTCGAATGGTTAGAAAATATTGTGCTTGTTATTAAAAAATGGTTCTTTGAGGGTATGCATAGATTTTAGAGATTTAAATGTTGCAACTCCAAAAACGAATATTCAATGTCTGTGGCGGAAATGTTAGTCGATTCTGCCACAGGCCACGAATACCTTAATATGCTTGATGAGTATTCGGGATATAATCAAATTTTTGTTACTGAAGAGGATGTCTCAAAGACAACCTTTCGATGCCCTGGGGTCTTAGGAGCTTATGAATGGGTAGTGATACCTTTTGGTTTAAAAAATGATGGGAAAACGTATCAAAGGGCAATGAATTCGATCTTCCATGATTATATAGAGACTTTTATGCAAATATACATTGATGATATTGTTCTTAAGTCTACCTCAAGGAAGAATCATATTGACCATCTTCGACAATCTTTCGAAAGGATGAGAAGGCATGGTCTAAAAATAAATCCTCTCAAATGTGCTTTATGTGTGCAGGCGGGAGATTTCTTAGGCTTTGTGGTCCACAAAAAGGGAATCGAAATAAACCAGAATAAGACCAAGGCCATAATGGAGGCGAAAGCACCATCGACAAAGAAGGAATTACAGTCACTGTTGGGCAAGATTAACTTCTTGAGGAGATTCATATCGAATCTCAGTGGAAAGACTCAAGCCTTCTCACCTTTGCTTCAACTCAATAAGGAAGGGTTCGAATGGGGGAAACCTCAGTAAGAAGCATTCGACAAAATCAAGGATTACTTGAGTCATCCTTTAATTTTGTCACCACCTTGTAGGAATAAGAGCATGAGGTTATATATATCTGCGTCAGATAAAACCTTAGGGAGCATGTTAGGTCAAGAGGATAAAAATGGTGTCGAAAGAGTCATTTACTACCTTAGTAGAGTTTTAAATGATGCAGAAACTAGGTATAACATAGTTGAAAATTTGTGTTTATGCTTGTATTTCTATTGTACAAAGTTAAAGCATTATATAAAACCAGTTGATGTTTATGTTTTGTCCCATTTCGATATCATTAAACATATGTTGTCTAAACCAATTTTGCATAGTCGAATTGGTAAATGGGCGTTAGCTTTGACTGAATATTCCTTAACATATGTACCTTTAAAGGCTGTTAAAGGACAAGTGGTAGAAGACTTTATAGTCGACCACTCAATAAATGAAAATAACATAACCTAACTCGAACTTGAGCCTTGGAAATTATATTTCGATGGCTCTAGTCATAGAGATGGAACCGGTGTAGGAGTTTTGATCATTTCTCTCGACAAAATTCCAACAAGATTCAAGTATAAAGTTGAAGGTTTCTGTTCAAATAATAAGGCTGAATATGAGGCTTTAATAGCCGGACTTGAGATATTGTTGGAATTAGGGGCAACTCGAGTCGAAACACTAGGAGACTCAGAGTTAGTCATAAACAAAATTACAACAGAGTACAAATGCGTTAAATAAAATCTTATTATGTACTTTGTAATAGCCAATCGATTACTGAAAAGGTTTGAAATGGTTAGTATTCGACATATACCTCGATTGGAGAATCAAGTGGCTAATGATTTGGCCCAGATTGCTTTAGGGTATAAAATCTTGATAGAAAAATTACAAGATACAATCGAAGTCAGAGGAAGAGTTGTGCCAGCCGGATTGTCCCCGTCAGATTTGGAAACAATAAAGCTAGGGTGCACTGATAAAGAGAATTTTGAAATCTTCAAAATAGATAGGTTGATGGATGGAGATTGGAGGAAACCAATAGTGGAGTATCTGCAAAAGACTTCTGAAGGAATTTTACTTAAGCTACTTAGTGAATCAGAGGCATATTTGGCCCTTTTGACTGTTCATAGTGGGGCATGTGGGGCACACCAGGTAGGCCATAAGATGAAATGGTTGTTGTTTCGATAAGGCGTGTATTGACCCGCCATATTAAAAGATTGTATCGAATTCGCTAAAGGGTGCCAAGAGTGTCAAGTACACGCATGTATACAACATGTTCCTGCGAGTGAATTACATTCCATAGTTAAACCATGGCCCTTTAGGGGTTGGGCTTTGGATTTAGTTGGAGAAATTTGACTAGCGTCATCCAAAAATCAAAGGTACATTTTGGTAGGTATTGACTATTTTACAAAATGGATCGAAGCTATACCTTTGCCAAATGTTAACCAAGAAGATGTAATCGAATTCATCAAAAAAACATATAATTTAAAGACTTGGAATCCCAGAAACCATTACAACAGATCAAGGATCAGTTTTTATTGGTCGAAAGATGAAAGATTTCTCCAAGGAAATGGGTTTCAAATTTTTGACTTCCACGCCCTATTATGCTCAAGCTAATGGTCAGGTCGAAGCAGCAAACAAAATAGTGATAGGTCTAATCAAGAAACATGTAGAGAAGAAGCCTAGAAATTGTAACAAGACTTTGGATCAAGTGCTTTGGGCATGTCGAACCTCTCCCAAAGAATCGACCAAAACAACTCCGTTTCGATTAACGTTTGGCCATGATGTAGTGTTGCCAGTGGAAATCTAATTACAATCAACGAGGATCCAAAGGCACCATGAGATTCCATCAGAATCGTATTGGAACATGATGTTGGAAGAGTTGGTTGATTTGGATGAAGAAAGGCTTAATGCCTTGGAATTGTTAAGAAGGCAGAAGAAAAGAGTAGAGAAATCGTATAACAAAAAAGTTAAGGTTAAAATGTTTTTTCCAGAAGAATTGGTTTGGAACGTAATTTTGCCTATTGATCGAAATGATAGAGCCCTATGTAAATGGTCCCCTAAATGGAAAGGCCCTTTTCAAGTTATACAAGTCATTTCTAATGGCGCATATGAGATTGAAGAATTAGATAAAGATAAAAGAATCTTGAAGGTAAATGGCAAATTTTGAAAAAATATAAGTCTGCACTTCAAGAGATAAAGATAACCAAAGAATAATCATGCGAGAAAAACAAAGCTAATATGGTAAATAAATGTGCCAAAATGGCTTAATTCGTTACAAAAAAAAGGCCACAAAGGGCCAAAAGTCATGATATGCAAAAGAAGGAAAAATGCTACAGAACAATTTTAGAAGGGAATAATGTTAGACGATGGCTTGGATCTAGAAGGGGGGGTTGAATAGATCCCAATTATAATCAGTCGGCGCTACCAATTAAAAATTGGTTTTTCAAAATATTTGTTTTAAATTTGCGGAAGCTGCCGTGGAAAAATTACGTCTAAGAACCAACAGTTATTAGAAGACCGGATATGCGTCTAGCCTTATGGAAATGATAATAAGCAAAGTTTGATTCAACACACTAGTCACACTATCAGTTGATTTTATCACTTATTAGTAGAACTAGCACCAATGATCTATAATGCCCACAAAGTAAGCAAATGGACTAAGTAAACTTTGGAATAGGCAATTTATCAAACACTTGGTGTGCAATACACTCCAAGTGTGGTTTGGCTTGAGTAAGATGCTTTAAGTTCCTTGTGCAATGTATTGTTGCACTAAAGTTCAAAACAGTAATAAGTACTTACTCAAATCAACCCAACTTGTGATATAACTGCTTATACTAAAATCACTTAAATTTTAAGCCAAAATTGAAAGTGCTGAAAAGTAAAGGAGACAAAGATTTGTTGAGGCAGTTCCCCGCCGTCCTCGCTTCGGGGTACATCTGCCCTGAATTCTAATAATATAATTGAGATCAATATATTAGATATCACCTGTAATGTAGAAATGTTTATACAAGAATTGATAAGCAAAATGTACAATCAAGGCCTCTTGAAGTTGATGATGCTATCGCTTCTTGCTCCTTGATTCGAGTCGAATCAAGTTCTCCGATTGTAGTGAGTAGACCTCTGATTCCAGCCCCTTTGTTGAATAACCTTCAGTTCTTCAATCCCTCGGCCCGGCTGATCTCGTGCAGAAACAAATCGAACCTGGAACACTCCTGAACGCTTCACTGATTTCCGCTACTAGATTGACAAAGACTACCGCTTCTCAATCACCTTCACTCAGCTGAAGTAGGTAGAGATGCTCCGTACTGAAAAACCCCCAAAATCTCCAAATCTTGGAGGGTAAAACCTGTTAGGTTTTATCCAAGAAAAACCTGCATTCAAAATCACCCCAAACCGGATTTCCGGTCACGGTTTCGGACCTTATCACCTTGAACAAAATCACAATCACCCCAAGAATTGTTGTGTGTAATTGTTGTGTTGTGGGTTGTAAAAGATGAAGATTGATGAACTTTGATGGCACCTCTTCCACTTTTCTTGATTTGTGATAATTGACTCAAATTCACAATTGTTACTGATAAAAATGAACAAAGTTACTATATATAGTAACCAACTAGAACCACACTTAACAGCTTTTCAAACATTGTGGAAAGTCTTAAAAAAACAGCACAAACGCGCAAACGGTTGATTATAGCAGGTCTATGTGTCGACGCATAGCCTGTAGATTTGGACAGTTTTGAAAGCGCAGCAGTGTGCGTCGACCATAGGTCGGCGTGCGCTGACCCGTGAGAGAGACAAAGTATTCATGCGTCGACTCATGCCTTCATGCGCTGACCCGTGAGAAACACAAAGCCTTCATGCGTCGACTCATGCCTTCATGCGTCGACTCATAGCCTTAAATTCTGCAAACATTTGTTATTTATTTGGTTTTTATGCATTTAGACATAATCACATATCATTCGTATGTATTGTATTAAGTAAAGCACTTTAAATGATATAGGAAAGATATGGTGAATGGAATATTTGCATTTGTCTTTGTGGAGGCGGAACCGATAATGCCGATTCATCCATGGTTGCAATTTGTCATCATCGAAACTCAAGATCATATGTTGTATGACGGTTTTCCTGACGGTTTTCCCTCACATACTCCCCCCTTTTGATAACAAAAAAATAACAACAAAATTAATGCCCTCGTCCCCTTTCATAATAATATGGATGATGGTACGGATCTGCCAAGTCAATGAGTTCTACAGTAATGTTGTTCAAGTAGTTCAAACTGTTGGAAATATCCCTTTCCTAAGCTTCATGGGATGTAATAAGAGCTTCAAACCGGGCGTCCATTCTGGTGGAAAAATTGTTGATCCTTTCATTTTGTGTTTGTAGTTGGTTTTGAATTTGAGCGAATCTCTTATCTTGACTCCGCATAAAGTTTTGTTGTTTGAGTTGCATTGACTGCATCATACTGAGAATGTCAGACGTGTTTGATTGCGGAGGAGATTGAGGTGGGTCAGTATATCCATGATATGGATCATAGTATTTTCCCATAGTGGTCCAGCCAGTGTGTTGCCACTCACCCCATCCTTGATTGTTGTATTCTTCTTCATCCTCAGGATGAGTTGTGTATGGAACCCAGTCAGTATTGGTGTACCCCGTTGACTCAGTTTGATGATGATGGTCATATGCCTCATGCGTGGGTTCTTCTTATTCTTCTTCCTCATCTGGTTCTTCTTGTGCTTCTTCTTCACTTTCTGCACTTTCCTCATTGCCTTCAGACGCTTCAACCACTCTTGGTGTAGTTGCTCTGCGAACAAAACCATACATTCTTATTTCTTGACACCAATAGCATCCCATCATTGAGAGAGTCTTTGTGCCAAATTCCTTATCGGAAGAGATGGAAGTGTAAGGAAATGTTGGATAGACGACATTTGTATCTGTGAGTACTTCCTGAATGAATGACCCATATGCTAGAGCAGTTCCTCTTGCGGAGTCTCGTAACGCGAACATTCGACTGGCGATGTAATAGGGCCAGTTGATTTTGATCTGATTTTCCAGGATGTAAATGAGATGGACTTCAGCATGTTCTACTCTTGAGAGTTCTCCTTTCTTTGGCTGCAGAATGCGCGCCACAATCCACTGGAGAATTCGCTCACCTGTTTGTAATTGCCCTATAGTGGCGGTTCTCGGAAAAACATCACTATTTACAATATGCTCTGGATATGGCCGTTTTAACATCGAATCCAAAGCCGTTTTGAATTCATATCCAGCCACAGTTTGCGAATCAGTTACCTCAGGAAGAGGATTTTCACCAGCAGCTTGTTGCATGTTAAAGTATTTACTCCATACAGGAGAATTTAGATTTACATTTGTGGGGCCTACTTGAGAATGAAAGAACTGACCGACGAACCTGCCATGGATGCCGGTGTAGAAGACACGCACCAAGTCTTCACTATACTTGGTGTTGCATTCCAAGAAGTTGGTAGTTCCTTGAAACTGCAACAGCGATAAGATTTCAGAAAGATGAATGTGTTCCACAGTGAGCTTGTAAAATGCATGTTGCTTAACTACCCCCTGTTTTCCAATGTCTGTGTTGAATTTCTCAGCAAGAGTTGGAGGAACTAGGGATACAGCAGTGACCGGTATGGAAGCAAATGATGAAGGTGCTCGTGATCACTTGCCAGTGATTCTGCAGGAAGAGGAAGCCATTGATAGTGGTTGGAGAGAATTTAAGAATGTAGAGAGAGTGAGTGTGATTGCTGAGATGGTTATAATTGTGATTGCAGAGAGGGAGGAATGTCCTTTTTATAGATGAAACTTTTAGGGTTTTTCTTTTTGAGAAGAGGGAAGGTCAGGAGACAATAGGCATGGTAGGTTCAATTCACTAAGAATATGAGTAAATGTGTATAGCATGCTTATAAAGTGGTATTTAATGCACAGGAAGATGAAATGATTTGCAGAAAATCTGGATTTTCGCGCGATGCGTCCACCATACCTCTACATGCATCGACGCATACTGATTGAATTTTGGAAAATTCAAACGTCTATTAGTGTTCGTCGACCAGTCCCCTATTATGATCAACTCATACAGGCAGAAAATGCATATTTTCATATTTATGCATATATGAGCATACATTAGATGCATAAATAGAATGCCACACCATAATAAACAACCAAACAGATATAATACACGAAAAGTGTCATATATACATGGTAATTGTCAGACAGTATCACTTTTTGAGAATGAAATGTGTAGAGAGAGAGAGAGAGAGAGAGAGAGAGAGAGAGAGAAACAATATCACCTCTATACCAAGTTTGCTTGAAGAGTTATACAATTTTGCTTGCAATAATTTCAACGTGTTAGATGTTCAAAAATATAATTGTAACTAAAATAAGATGAATCATACAATTATGACACCCGATCCGAAATATCGAGAATACCTAGTTCTCGACGGATATGAAAGAAAGGTTCCGTAGCTAGCGGCTTTATGAAAATGTCCGCTAGTTGATCTTTAGTGTTCACATGTTCAAAAATAACATCACCTTTCTCTACATGATCCCTAAGAAAGTGATGGCGAATCTCGATATGTTTGGTGCGAGAATGTAACACAGGATTTTTGGTGAGATTAATGGCACTAGTGTTATCACAAAAGATGGGAATACATTCTAGTTTTAGGTTAAAGTCCAATAGTTGTTGCTTAAGCCATAGGACTTGAGTGCAACAACTACCGACGGCAACGTATTCCGCTTTGGCGGTTGACAAGGCAACTGATACTTGTTTCGTGCTATGCCAACTGACCAAGGAGTTTGAAAACAGATGACATGTACCACCAGTGCTTTTCCTATCCAATTTGGAACCGGCAAAATCGGAATCAGAGAAACCTACCAATGAGCAATCATTACCTTTGGAATACCTGTTGCACCCCAAAATTTGCTCAACATATTTTACCTGGTTTATGTTTCATTGTATTATCATTTGCATAGTTCTATCATTTGCATATCATGGCATATCATTCATCCAACAGGGGATCAAGTGTGATTATTATCAATAGAAGCCTAGCAAGAAACTTTATCCTAGCTTGAGAAGTCATCCAAGTCATCAGGAGGTGGTGGGAGGTCTTGATCAGCTGAGGACCATCAATGGGATGTGAAGCATGAGGTGTGAATATGAGATGTGTATAGAGCTCATGGGGTGCCTAGAGAGCCATGTTGGAGCTAAATCAAGTTATTGTGTCAAATGCAAGAGCCACAGTTGAAGTGCAGACAATTAAGGTTTCATCTGGATCAACCCTAGGTCAATTATGCAATTGAAAAGCATTCAAGCCTACTTTTAGGTCATGGAGTTCATGGAATGATGTGATAAGACATTTGTGGTGTTGTGCCAAGATCAAATCAAGAAGAATCAAGAATGTGGGAAGTTGCTAAATTAGGGTTTTAGTGCAAATTACCCTGTTTAGTGCCTAACTTCAAGGCCACATAAGTCAAGATACAAGTTTCAAATGAATATTTGGTCAACATGAAACTTGTAGAGAATATCAATACCTTTAATTGGAGTACTAGAAGTCCTCCATTGGATTTATAGAACTCAAGTTATGGTCCAGACAAGTTACAAGTCCTCAGATGCCATTAAAATTTGTCTGTGAAAATCATCTGACTTCAAAGCTATTTTTGACCTAGAAGGAGGTTTCATATGAACTTTTAGTCAACATGAAAGTTGTTCCTCATGATCTTAGATTTCTAAATTGTACTAGAAGTCCTCCATCTGATTTGTGGAACTCAAGTTATGAGGTTTACAAGTCAGAGGTATTTTGGGAAAGTGAGATTATAGGTCATTTTCAAGCATAGGCAAAAGTCTCCAACTTGCAAGCTTCAAATGGAAATTTGTTCAACATGGAACTTGCTTAAAATGATGTTTTGAGTGCAACCAAGTGGTCATGAGAGTTTGGTTTGGTTCATATCAAAAAGTCACTTAAAATGGCTTGAAAAGGAAGAAAATTCAAATGATTAAAGGAGGGAAAATTGACTTTTTGAGTTAGAGGTTCAAGACATGCCATATGAGTACTTGTTTTGAATGGAAATTTCATTTTGAACACTTTGGAACTTTTACATTTTTTATTTGAGGCATAATTCCATGACTTTCAATGTTGTTACTTCATGAACAAGTCACATATCAAAATCAATTACCAAGGCAATTCAACACTCCTTGTTGGTCCAGAAACATTCACAAGGGATTTTGCAACTGGTTGGAAGCTTCTAGAGCAAGCTATGGCAAGGGATACACGACTGTTACATTTCAATTTTGAAGAAAAATCAGAAAATGTGAATGACTGTTTTGGGCTTCAATTTGGATCCAAAAGCCCATGAAACTCTTCTATATATTCATTAGAGCAAGTTCAGATCAAGGTTGAGCTTCATTTCGTGCTGAAACCAGAAAGAGCAAGTGAAATTTCTCATCTGCAACTTGAAATCGAATTCTTAGATTGGAGCCAATTCAAGCCAAATTAAAGTTTGCAAACTCATCCTCTTGGATCATTGAAGCTATCTGGAGATTTTTGAAGCAAGCCACGAGTTCTAACTGCTTCTATTTCAAGATCTATACCAGGTTAGCATCTCTCAAAATTCAGCATGATTTAGCATGAGTTAGATAGTTTTGAACTTGTGGTTAGGATCTAGACATGACATAGATCGTTTTAGGCTTGATTTGAACTCAATTGGTGATGATTGAAGATGACATGTAAGATCTGTTTGGACCTGAATCTCTTAATTCATGAGGATTTGTAGCAAGTTGTTTAGATCAGGATGATCAGTGCAACATGAGAAGGATTTCTATGTATTTAATTTGACAATTGGTGAGAGTTGATATTGATGACATTTCTGAACTTTGATTCGTGTTTGCTTACTTGTTAAGAATTGGATAATTTTGAGTGGAGATTTGGAATGTACGTGAAAAACTGAGTTGATTTGGTATATAGTTTGTCATTTTTGGCTGTCTGCACCTGAACTCTCGCCGGAGAAGACAACCGGAGTCTTCTCCGGCCACCACCAACCACCAGCCTGGATCTCCACTCTGATGACCTGAGATTTGGAGAAGATGAGTTGTAGACCCTTGGATCATCACTTGACCATTGACTGACATGAAGATCCAACGCTTGTGTTTTAATCTGAGAGTGGAGAGTTTTAATTCAAAACATTGTTGTTTCATTAAATGGCGTGGCATCACCATCGCGCTTGGATTGCTTGACCAGTCTCCTAATCCTATGGCTCTCATTATTTCGCAACTTTAATTCAATTTTTATTTCATTTTGTTTTATTTTAATTGTTTGTCGATTCCAAAAATCATATTAATTCCAACTTTGATCCAAAAATTATTTTAAAAATATCCTCATGATCCTTATGGAATTCGTGATTTTCTGGGATTAACAAAAGGTAATTCCATGCATTTTTCAATTTTATTTGATTTTTCACATTTTATTTTTGTTCTTTATTTTTGCATAATTCTCCATCTGTTTTGCTGAATTTTGTTCTTCCAATTGGTGTTGAGTTTGGCTTAGAACTTTTAGTATATGTTAGGGTAGACATGTATGTTCCCTTAGAATTTTGGTGGATTTTTAGAACAACATTAGGTTCTGTTTTAGGTGTTGAGATTAGGACCCTCCCAAAATTGTGGATCTCCTTGACCTACCTCAATGTAGGAATTGTTTAGATAACTTAGAAGTTGATTTAGGCTTCAATATTTTTACACTAGGTTGTTAAAACATGTCTGTTCCCCTAGGAATTTTATTAGAATTTTGCAATTTAATTTTCTATTTTAGTTGTATTTTGCAAGTGGTTTGCATTTGTGGTTTCCTCTCTTGAGTGCTTTGGATTGTTTGGTTTGGTTGGTTACTTTGGAGTGGGTTTAAGCTTGAGTTCTTTTTGGTGGAGCTTCTGGATTCATTGAAGATGCTTGGGATTGAAGATTGGAGCTTGGAGTTGAAGTCTTTTCTTCTTGTGGAAGTTTCTTAGGAGCTTAGGAAATTAGGGTTTTAGATAGTGCCTTAGACCTAGTTTTGATTATTTCTTCCAAACATAGAGTGCATTGTTTGCCTCTTTTCCATCCAATGACATAAAGTCCTTCTTGGGAAGCTCCATCTCTCCTTAGGAGGGATGAGTGGTATGCCCAAGTGAATAGAACTTTGAGGATACCTTTCATTTGCAATGTTGAGTTCTTAGTGATTTCCTTTGGTTGTCATTAAGTTTCTTAACATTATAACTTGATCTTGATGTTTAATCCTCCTCTTGGATTGTGCTTGTTGGAGCTTGAAGGTTGATGAAGCTTGAAGATAGAAGCTTGTTTGAAGATGAGGCTTTGCTGTCAACTTTGCTGTCTTTTCAATTGTGTTGTTTAGAGCTTGAAATTGTTGTTTGCAGAAGTGGCTGCTGCTTGGGTTGCCTCCTCTGTGTCTTGTTTTTCTCTGTATTGTTTGTTTGCTTGTGTTAATTATCTCTAGGTTTAAGGTGGAGCTGGTCTCCTCTTGCCTATTGTTTTCTCTCTTGCCTCTCTGGTACTGTTGCATTGCATGCATTTTCCTGTTTACTGTTTACTGCTTGCATTCTTTTGCTGTTTATCCCCTAGGATCTCTGATTTCCTCTGTGCAAGAGGGAATTATGACAGACATTAGGTTTTGACCCATGCATGATAACTGTAGGTAGAGTCCCCTTTCAACCATAGTTTTAGGGTGTCTCTTTTCTCATCTCAAAACAATTCAAAAACACAGTAACAAGGATAACGCGTGCTGTACGCTACGAGCCTTAAGATATTTGAGAAAAGGTTGCTTGAGGGTCACTCTTCAGTAATCTGGTTGCTTAGTATGGTACCCTTAGGGTGACATGCGATGTAGTCACTCTCAGATCACAAGTCTTTAGTGCAGTACAAGTTGCAAACAGACTAAAAAACATTTCTTTCGTAAAAAACTCAAACAAACATTCAAACTCTGTTTTTGTCCGCTTGGACCTTTAATCAGGAAAACCCTTTTCAGAAGGAGATAAAAAACTGTCAGACAAGCTTGTATCCTCCGTAGCCCGAACTACGTTTGCTCTGATCTTTCATGCTGTATGAAAGTACGTAGGCATAGGATGCGATATCCTAGCGAACAACCTTCCCCTCCTTTCCCGTAGGTAGGCGAACTACGTTGACTCTGATTTCTCGTTCCAGACGGGAATACGTAGGCATAAAGTGCGATACTTTGCCGAATTTTCTTTTCTTTTAAACCAGACCTGTAGATTAGATAGAATAACATACCCTTAGATAGAAAACAAGCATGGATCCCGTCGAGTACGACGGACGTGAGGGGTGCTAATATCTTCCCCTTGTGTAACCGACTCCCGAATCCAGGATTTGGTTGCGATGACCATTCCTTTTCCTCTTTGCGTTAGGTTTACTCTGAGCATTTCCTTTCCCTCTTGTGGGATAAATAACGCACGGTGGCGACTCTTCTGTCATAGCCGGCGTCGATTTTCGCAGTAGCGACAGCTGACGACTCTGCTTGGGACTCCAATGGTTCCCTATGCGATTCAATCCTAGCGCTTGTTTTCCCGTCTGGGGGTTTTGCATGTATTTACCTTTCTGCCTTTTCTTTTAGTATTATATTATTGGTGTTATGTTGGGAAGAGGGTTAGATTGAGAGATAAGTCGAACCTGGGCTTGAGTTTGCACATAGACTTAGAAGTAGAGAGTAGTGGTTAGCCTGCTTGCTTAGCTCGCACCAGCTAGCCGCGAAATCTGCGCTCGGGCGAGATTCTCTTTGATGCTTCTTGCCTGGCCCTTAGGGCTCGACAAGTTGTCTGACCCGAGGATTATCGACTCTGGGGACCTATCATTTGGGATTCAGCTAAGTGAGGTTGCTTCAAGGGATGATGATGCCACACCTTCTAGGTATCGTATCATCGCTCTTGAAAGTCTGTGACGTTGAACCCGCATAGGATGTCGTACCTCGTCTGCGAGTTAAGTACATACCTGTGAGGGGTAGGTAGGTCTGTTTACAGGAAACCTTTGACCTCAGAGTACCTGGTTTATCTCTGTCAGTGAGATGTGGTTACAGGGTTCTGTTGAGTGGTTGGTTTGGTTTGAGGCGAAGATTTGATGGTTCTCAGGCTTCAGTACATAGCAGCACAGTTCATCAGCATTGCACTTGATCTCCTGTTTGTATATGCATGTGCATTTTCATGTTTGCATTTCATTAACGTGTATTGTGATCATTCCTCTCTGATTCTAGTGTATCTTCTGGGCAGACATGGAGTCTATGAAGAGGACAGTTGCTTACCGGTTGCACTCACCAGATATCAGTTCCTTGCTGGGATTAGTTGCTCTAGCAGATGAGAGAGTGAGGGCTGAGTTCAGAGTATCTTATGGGAGACTGCTTAGTTTGTTGTACATACCTTCAGCATTTGAGACGACTGGGATGTATACTTTGATGCAGTTTTATGAGGCTCAGCTGAGATGCTTCCTGTTCCCCGACTATCTTCTGGAACCCACTTTGGAGGAGTATTCTGCTATGTTGGGAGTTCCTGTGTTAGACCAGATGCCCTTTATACATGTTGATGATGAGCCTGAGATGGCTACACTTGCTGAGATTGTCAGTTTAGACGCTTCTGAGTTCCCTGGAGGTTTGGTCAAGCTGAACGGAGCCTATGGTTTTCACCTGTCTGTCCTGGTTGAGAAGGCTACACAGTGTGCGAAGAGTGGATGTTGGGTTGCCTTCAGTGTCATTCTAGCTGCCTGCATCTATGGGGTTGTCTAGTTTCCCAATGTGCCAGATTTTGTTGACTCAGATGCCTTCTTGATTCTTGCCTCGAAGAATCCAGTTCCTACTCTCTTGGGCGATGTTTATCATTCTATTCACTATAAGAATGAGAAACATCGTGGCAAGAATGTTTCCTGCTGTCTTCCTCTCTTGTACAGGTGGTTTCAGGGACATCTTCCAAAGACAGGGCCTTTTGTTGATGCTGTTGATACTTTGGATTGGTCTTCCCGGTTGATGGGGCTGTCTACTGAGAACATCATTTGGTTTGATCAAGGTATGCTTGGCACTGATATTATATATAGTTGCAGTGGCTTTCCGAATGTCCCCTTGATTGGACGGAAAGGTTGTATCAACTATAACCCTTCTTTGCTGGTGAGACAGTTTGGTTATGCCTTGAGAGATGCTCCTATTGAGGTTGAGATACAAGAATCTATGTATCTCATGGGCTTATTAGACGAGGCTGTTTTGATCAGGTTGAGACAAGCATGGGCTAACATCCATAGGAGAGGGAAAGCTTTGCTTGGTAAGAGCAACAACAAAGCTTATGATCCTTATTTGTCTTGGATCCAGGAGAGAGCTAGTATTTCCTTGATGCCATATCCTGCTGTAGAACCTTTGTATCTTCCAGTGATTGAGGTACCTATTTCGGTAGAGATTGAGAAGTATAACAAATTGTTGGCTGAAAATGAAGAATTGAAGAAAGCCAATGATGAGTTAGAGAAAGAGATCTTCCAGTTGCGTCATGAGAAAAATGAAGCTACCTTCACGGTGAAGGAACAGACTGAGTTGATTAATAGGTTGGGTTCAGATTTGACTGAAGAGACCAGAAGAGGGAAAAAGTGGGAATAGCCTTGAATGGTGTTAGCAAGGTGCTTGCTTCCAAGAAGGAACTCTTAAACAAAGCTTATTCCCGACTCGGCAAGTGGGGAACATTATGGAATACCACGCTTACCAAGCGGAAGGAGCGTGAAGATGAGCTGAAGCTGCAGATTGCCACGCTAGAGGTGCAGATTAGAGCCCAGGATGCAAAGATTGCTGAACAGACATCACTTAGGAGCGTTGTTGAGCTTAGAGTAAGTGACCTTGGCGAGAAGCTGAGAGGTTGTGAATTGAAGGCCGGCTTCTAGAGATGCAGACTCGACGAGTGTTTTGGCGAAGGAACCTGCAAGGACGACGCCAAAAAGCTGAGGTCCACTGTTGAGCGACATGCATTACTGATACAGGAGCTAATCTCCAGACTAGGTCATTCAGAAACGTTGAGGATATTGGAAGATGTCAGAGCACGCCATTTGGCCTAATTCATCTTTGCTTTGCTTTCGTTATCTGTACTTGTATTTTGACCATCGCCAAGCTTGTTGGCCGAGGTCTTTTTAGTTGTATTTAGTTATATCTTTGTACTTTGCCTCTTGGCATTTGTTTATGTATGAGGATTTTCTGATTCCTTGCTTGCTTGATTGGGACTCCATTGTCGTGATGGCCTTCTCTCTGAAACTAGAATCGGGGGGAATATAACCTGTAGCATACTTATACATTTGCATCTGCATACTCATATTGCATGACCGATTTTTTTGAACCTGTATCTTATTTCCTGCATCTCCCAGGTTTCAGGATTAACAACCAGAGAATGCATCGTTATTCTACCAGAAAAAACTGCAAGAGAATCATGGATCAAGTTCAAGTCGAGATGCAGGAAATTCGTGAGATGTTGGCACTTTTCATGCAAGCAATGGAAACTGTGGTCAAGGGCCAAGAGAATCTCCAGACTCTGGTGCAACCGCTGCTCGTGTGGGCGAATGGAAATACTGATTATCACTCTGTTGGAACTCCTCGCAGGGAGGATGGGATACCTACAGTGGTCGTTCCCACAAGTGGTGGAGTTGGTGCCGGCGATGGCAATGGCAATGGAAATACTGGCATTGGTGCTGGTAATGGTAACACTGGTATTGGTAACACTGGTACTGGAAATGGTGATGGGAATGTTGTTAACGATACTGGCAATGCTGGAGATGCTAATCAAGGGTTCGGTGACAACAATGGTGTTGGAAACAATAACCAAGGGTTTGGCATTGGTAATCATGATGGTAATTTTGGTTTCAATAATCAAGGTCTTGGCTACGATGGCTATGGTAACAACAATCAAGGGTATGGATACGGTGATATTGGCTTTGGTAACATGAACAACAACAGTGCTGGGATGGTGCCTTTCAACACCGGTTATAGACTGGGTGGGGTCAATCAAGGATTCGGTAACAAAGGATGGGATCCTATTTTCAATCAACAGGGATATGGCTGTAACGCTGGTTGCGAGGGATATAGCAATGAGAATCTGAACTGGGGCGAGGATCGCCAGGAAGACGCTTTCTCCGGACAAGGCGTGGGATTTGAAAGGCCTAATGATATTGATAGGAGGTTCAAAATGCTGGAAGAGCATATCAAAGGGATAGCCAATCAGAACTTTGCTGGGTTAGATATGACTACCATGGGACTAGTGCCTGGGCTGAGGGTGCCTTTGAAATTCAAAGCTCCAACATTTGAAAAGTATAAGGGGGATACATGCCCTAGAGTTCATGTACGTTCTTATTATAGAAGAATGTCTGCATACTCTGATGACGAGAAGATGCTTATGCATTTCTTTCAAGACAGTTTATCGGGACCATCGCTGGAATGGTACATGGGACTGGAGCCCACCCAAATTAGAAGCTGGAAAGAATCGGCTGATGCTTTTGTTAAACATTACCAATATAATAGTGACTTGGCGCCAAACAGGGTTCAGCTGCAGAGTTTGTCTCAGAAAAATGGTGAGAGTTTCAAGGAGTATGCGCAGCGTTGGCGTGATATTGCGGCTAGGGTTCATCCCCCTTTGGTTGAAAGAGAGTTGATTGATATGTTTATTGGAACATTCTCTGGAATGTATTACGACAAATTGCTCAATGTCTCGATGGGTAGTTTCTCCGACATGATTCTCATGGGAGAACGGATTGAAAACGAAATTAAGATTGGGAAGATTCAGGCAGGTGAATCCACCTCAGCTGGAGGTGCAAGGAAAGCCTTTGGTGGAAAGAGACAAGGTGACGCCAGTGCGGTATATGGTGGTCGAGGTAGTGGAAGATATAGGAATCAGTATCAGCCACAACAAGTTGCTAGTGTTACTATCCCGATACCTCAGCAAAAACAACAACAACAACCACAACAACGACAACAACAGCCGCAACAATAGAGAATGCACCCTGCTCAGCGTAGAATTCAAGAGGGTAGGCCAAAGAGAGTATTTGAAGCACCTCCTTCAACTTATGTTGAACTGTTTCAAACGCTGTTGGGTTTGAATTTGGTTGAAAAGAGAACGATGGCCCCGTTGACGGGCACTCCTCCATTTGATTTTGACGCTGGTAAACATTGTGATTTTCATTCCGGGGCGCCCGGACATGATATTGAAGGTTGCCATGCTTTCAAACATAAGGTTCAAGATTTGCTTGATAGTAAGGCCATTAACTTTGGTCAGGATGGTCCCAATATTGTACAACAACCCATGCCGAATCATGGAGCGAATGCTATCCTAACGGAAGAGAATTTGAACTTGGTTATGGATGTGAATGAATTGAAGACACCGTTGAGTTATGTTAAAAGTAGTTTGTTGAAAGGGGGAGTATTCCCTGGATGTGATGAATATTGTCTGGATTGTTGGACCCAACCAGAGGGTTGCGTTGATTTGAAAAGAGGTATCCAAGCCATGATAGATGAGGGGATTTTGCAATTTGATCGGACTGCTGTTGAGAAGCCTGTTGAGGCATTGTTTGAAAAGCAGGATGAGATTGCAACGGTTACAATCCCAAGGAAGACTATTACGATATCGGCGCCTGCCAAGCGGCCGACTATCACAATAACAAAAGCAGGACCTGTTCCTTTTGAGAGTACAAAAGTTGTTCCATGGACATATGGGTTAGAAGCGTATTGTAATAGAGAAAAGATTGAGGTGAATAGCCGGCAGGCAGGGGCAGTTGATAATGTTGTTGGAACGGGAGGCATGACCCGTAGTGGAAGAATCTTCACCGCACCTGAAGTTGAAGCAAGGAAGATTGCTAAAGGTAAGGCCAAGGTGAATGAAAGTGGACCATCCCAGTTGAAAGAGAAATACACGTCGCTCAAGGACGTAGAAGAGTTCATGAGGCTAATTCGCAAGAGCGATTATAAGATTGTTGAGAACTTACAACAGACACCCTCAAAAATTTCAATCCTATCTTTGTTGCTTTGTTCTGAGGCTCACCGATATGCTTTGTTGAAGATATTGGACACGTCATTTGTACCTCGGGAGGTTTCTGTCAACCAGTTAGAGGGGGTACTGGCGCATGTCAATGCTGGACATAGTTTCGGTTTCACTGATTTTGATTTAACACCCAGAGGCCGAGAGCATAATATGGCTTTGCACATATCGGTGGAATGTCGGGGCACCGTAATGTCGCACGTTCTTGTGGATACCGGATCATCTCTGAATGTATTTCCTAAGAAGGCTATGATGAAGTTGGATATCCGGGAAATTATTTGCACGCCAAGTGACTTGGTTGTGAGGGCGTTTGATGGAACGAGAAGGTCGGTGTTTGGATCGATAAGGTTGTCGTTGCAGGTCGGGCCGGAAATATTTGACACTGAATTTTATATCATGGATATTCATCCAGCTTATAGTTGTTTACTTGGGCGTCCGTGGATACACTCTGCAGGGGTTGTGATGTCCACGCTGCATCAGAAGCTTAAGTTTGAAGCCGTTGGTGGCATCGTTACTATTTGTGGGGAAGAGGACATCTTGGTCAGTCATCTCTCATCATTCAAGTACGTTGAAGTGGATGGAGAAATCGATGAAACGCCCTGCCAAGCCTTCGAAGGGTTGCAAATTAAAGACAAGTCTAGTGTTCCCAGCAAAGGGCCAGAGGTTGTTGTGGCTTCGTACAAAGACGCTCAAGCGTTGGTTCAGACTGGTGAGACCAAGGGTTGGAGTCAAGTGCTGGAAATTCCTGTCAAGATGGACAAGTTTGGTTTGGGGTATCGCCCAACATCAGCATCTTCTTCACAGAAAGCACCCAAGTTCAAAGGACCGGTGGTGATTACTCCAAAGGGAGTCTGCTTTGAGACGATTAATGTTGTTTCCGACTCTAAAGATGGAGATAGTGATTGCGACATGGACGCGTGGATCAAGCCTAGCGTGCCAGGACAAAGTCTCTGCAACTGGTCCATCCGGGAAATTGTCCTAGTGACTACAAAACAGTAATGATTTGTTTTCTTGATTATTGTATAATCTTGTGTCCTACCCGGGGCATAGTGATTTTGTTTTAGGGCCACCTGCTTACGTGTATGCACTGTTTAATCATTGAATAAAGGCGTTTTTCTCATACAAATTTTGTGTTCCCTGTTTTTCCTGTTTTTATTTTAACAATAAATGGCAACGTGGTTATGAGCTTTGTTTGCACTCATTTGAAGCATTTAACCATTTCCTTTGCAGGATTCATATTTCAGATGACACCGAACACGAACTTCCTATGACTCGCTTTGACTTCGGGCACCCGGTATTTCAAGCTGAGGAAGAGATTGTTGAGGATAGAGACTTGCCAGAGGAGTTGACTCGACTGTTAAAACAGGAAGAAAGAATCATTCTGCCTCATCAGGAAGAGATTGAGATTATCGACGTGGGGTCCGAGGGAGTTGTCAGGAACATCCGGATAGGGGATGCACTGCAAAGCAACATCAAGCAAGGTCTGATTGAGATGTTGCAAGAGTACAGTGATATCTTTGCTTGGTCATACGAGAATATGCCAGGATTGGATACTGACATGGTTGTTCATCGTCTGCCATTGCGAGAAGAATGTCCACCTGTTAAGCAGAAACTCATAAGAACCAGACCAGATATGTCTGTGAAGATTAAGGAGGAAGTTCAAAAACAGTGGGATGCTGGTTTCCTTGTTGTTACAACTTATCCCTCATGGGTCGCTAATATAGTACCGGTACCAAAGAAAGACGGTAAGGTGCGGATGTGTGTAGACTATCGCGATTTGAATAGGGCGAGCCCAAAGGACGACTTTCCGCTTCCTCATATCAATGTGTTGGTCGATAACACTACTCAATTCTCCGTGTTCTCCTTCATGGATGGCTTCTCGGGTTACAATCAGATAAAAATGGCGCCAGAAGACATGGAGAAAACAACCTTCATTACCCCCTGGGGAACATTTTGCTACAAAGTGATGCCCTTTGGTTTGAAGAACGCTGGGGCAACATATCAACGTGCTATGACGATGCTCTTTCATGACTTGATGCATAAAGAGATCGAGGTTTATGTTGATGATATGATTGCCAAATCCCAGACGGAGGAAGAGCATTTGGTTAATCTGCTGAAATTGTTCAAGAGGCTTAGGAAATTCAGGCTAAGGCTGAATCCTAACAAGTGCACCTTCGGGGTGAGATCCGGTAAACTATTGGGGTTTACTGTGAGCGAAAAAATAATTGAGGTTGATCCTGCTAAGATAAAAGCAATACAAGAAATGCCAACGCCTAAAACAGAAAAAGAACTGTGTGGGTTTTTAGGGAGGTTGAACTACATTGCTCGGTTCATATCTCACCTAACCGCTACATGTGAGTCATTATTCAAATTGTTGAAAAAGAATCAGGCTATGACCTGGAATGAGGATTGTCAAAGGGCGTTTGAAAAAATAAAAGAATATTTGCAGGAACCTCCAATATTGATACCCCCAGTAGCCAGGAGACCATTGTGAAGGTGAGATAATACTTAGAAGGGGGGGGGGGGGGGGTTGAATAAGTATGAAAGATTAAGACTTGAAAGATAATCACACAAATATTTTTATCCTGGTTCGTTTAAACAACTACTCCAGTCCACCCTTCCTAGAGTGATCTGCCTTTCTCAACAAGGACTTAATCCACTATTAAATCAAACTGATTACAATAGTAACACCTAAGAACAACAGTTCTTAGTATTCTCAAGAGCTACTGATTCCAACTGAATCCTCTTAAGGAAAAACCTTTACAATCAATGTAAATTAAATACAAGAGTATTAATGCTTCTATAAAGCTTTTATCACAACAATGATTTTTCTCTTAAGTTTAAGTACAATAAGATTCTAAGAAGAATATGAAATAATGAGAGCTTAGAATAATATGATTTCTTTTCAGCAAATTGTGTAACTGAAGAATGTGGTGAAGTTCTCCTTTTATAGGCAGCTGATCCAAGGAAGCTGAGCGTTGAAAAGAGAGTCCCAAAAAGGTCTGAGCCTTTTTGTCTTCACATCCAGTGACCTTTCCTAGAAGTAGATGGCACAGAAAAATCCTTTTTGTCTGTGTAAGTGTGTCTAGCACAAATGAGGAAAGAGACGTTGAATAACTCCAACGGATATATTCTTGAAAAATTTCTTCTTCAGTTTTCAGCAAGTTCTTTAGAGTCTGAATGGATTAGAGTCTTCTAAAGATATTCAGAACTTTGCTATATCAGAGTCTTCTGCAGCAGGTGTGCTTTCAGCGTGTTGATCATTAGAGCATATTTGACACAGAACTTCTGTACTTGGAAGCGTTGGTACTTTCAGAAACTTCTGTAGAATTATGCTTTGAGAAACTCTTCAATCAATATTCTTCTATGCTTCAGATGCTTCAGCTTCAGATGCTTCTGACTATCTTCAGATGCTTCTGACTCAGAATGTTCTGGAGCTTCTTGCTTCAGATCCTTCTGGAGACTACGCTCAGGATCTTCTGTAAGGAGCATTCAGATTCTTCTGTAAGATGCATCTGGCGCTTCAGAGTCAGGATAACTTCTTGTATCCAAAACAGATTTGCTTCTAGAGAGTTAATTTCGTTTCAATCTGCAGTAAAACTCTCAAACAAATTTTAGAGTATATAATTCTTAAATATAAATTTCCTAAAAGTTATCATCAAAACAAAGAGTTATTATTAAGAACCAATCTGTGTTCTAACAATCTCCCCCTTTTTGATGATGACAAAAAGTATCAGAAATTTTATTTAACTGAACATAAAGAATTATAACTCCCCCTGAGATGATGAATCTCCCCCTGAGTTAAATATGAAAAAGGAATAGAAACTTCCCTTTTTTTTTTGAGTAATCTTCAGAGTTAGATCTTGTTTATTCTTATAACAATTTAGGGTCAGAATGACTTGCAGATATAAGATTCAGAGTTTGATAAAAGACAAATGATCTGAGAGACTCAGAGATTCTTTTATAGAGTGTTCTTATCAAATGTTCTGAAATAGACAATTTAAATATTAGATAGAATAGATATGTATGAAGATCCATTCTAGTGAAGTTATATTAAACAGTTCAGATCTTTATTTTCTCCCCCTTTTTTGTCATAAGCAAAAAGTAAAAACTTTTAAAAAAGACAAATAAAAGGAACAATAAATAAGATAATTCAATGGAGAAAAACTGATTCATTTAAAATAACAAAGCAAGAGTACATAGGTAAACATCAGAAGATATAACAATAAAATTCAGATGCAAACAACAGATGCAAAAACATTAGAAAAAAAATCTAAGAGTGTTTGGACAAAAGCATCTTCAATAGATCTGTAATCTCAGATGAGGATTGCTCTTGTTTGGACATCCATTTAGTCATAGTCTCATTCTTCTCATCTTGTTTTGACATCCATTCTGTCATATCCTCAGATTTCTTATCTTGCTTAGCCATCCAGGATTTTATTTCTGACTGACCAGCCTCCAGAGCAGCAATCTTGTCTTCAAAGTCTGGATATTCTGTTTTTATCTCAGATGAAGATTGTGGAGGTTCTGCAGCCTGAACAGAGTCAATTTCCATAGGTTCTGTAGATCCTGAAGAGGGTTCTACCAGAGTCATAGTCAATGCATTGGCAGTAAGTTCTGTTGGAGGTGGAGGAGCATCTAAACGAAGCAGAGGTTCAATTTTGTTGACAATCCAGAATAGAGTCCTTTCAGCTCTGAGCTTTGCATCATCAGAACAGACGTTCTTCAGATTTGAAGCTACAATGTTGAATCTATTGATGAATCCTTTCCAGATGATGTCAGATTCATTAGCATCCATTGTTTCAGAGCATCTCTTCTGAACAGTACCTAAAGACATCTGTATTTCTTGCAAAAATGTTTGAAATAAATGATCAATATTAAGTCTGGGCTGTGGTTTAAGCAAGGTTTCCAGAGTCATATGTTTAGGTTTGGGAGTTGGTGGTAACATTGATTTTTGGATGGAAATCAGAGGAGGGGGATAATATGGAATGAAAGGAATTTCTGGTTTTTGAGGTAAGGATCTGTTTAAAGCATTAAGCAAATGAGGTTTTGGTCTTGTGCGTGGGCAAACATCATCAAAGGGTTCATTAGAATATGGTATGAAGGCAGAGGTTGATGGTTGAACAGATGCAACTGTGTTATCAGATGCAGGTTGCAGAGCTGAAACAACAGCTTTACCAGATGTAGCAGATATTGTTGCTAAGGATCCTACATTGTTCATTGATTGAATATAGGAAAGGATCACAGATGGAAGAGCCTGTCTGAGTTTTGGTTTCAGAGGGTTCAGGGGTTCAGAAGGTTCAACTCTATCATAAAAATCTTTCAGTTTGAAACCATAAGATAGATTATGATAAAGAGAAGAAACTTGGGCACAAGATATACCAGATGATGATGGATTGGAATTGGGAACAATCATCTCAGATGATGGTGCAGGTGGAGGCATAGGATCTGGAATGGGAGTTTTAGAAGGTATGGTTGATTCAGGTTCAGGTTCAGGTTGGTTCATCTTAGAGTATTTGGATGGAGAGACAAGAAAATCTGGGTGGATTTCTGATTCTGATGAGTTGGAGGATGTTGTAGGTGTACAAGAGGTAGAAGATACTTGAAACACTGTTTTTAATGGAGTGATATCAAGAACTTCTGTCTCAGGGATATGAGTAGGTTCTGAAGGAATATCAGATTGATGGGATGGTGGTTCTGATGAAACAGGAGCAAAAGTTACTTTTGTGGGTTCAGAAGTAACAGGTGCAACAGGTTCAGAAGGTGGAATATTTGATGGTGGATTGTTAGAGGCTTTTTCTGGTTGAACTTCTTTGGGTTGGTTTTCTGGATGTTCAGAAGTTTGTGGTTGATCAGATTTTGTTTTTCAGATTGTTGTTGTTTTGATGGTTGTGGTTTTGTTAGTTGTGATTCTGATGGTGATGGACGTGGAACAAAGTGTTTGATGTGTATTTTGGGTTGAGATGGTTTTGATATAGAAGCAGTTTGTTGTTTTTGAGGTGAAATAGAACTAGGGGCAGTAACAGAAGTTGTTTGAGTAACAGGTGGTTGTGGAACAGACTTAATATTAGAATCATTAATAACAATATTTGCAGAAGGGACAGATGACTTAGTACCTTTTACATTAATCCTCTTGGCAGGTACAGAGGCAGCTTCTCCAGAATCTTTTCTCTTCAAGAGCTTCTTAGGCTTCTCAGCAGTCTTGACCTTCTTCTGGACAGGTTCAGATTCTTCTACAGGCTGAGTCCTTTTCCTCTGAAGTGGTACTTCTTCTTCTTCTCCTGCATCTAGTAGAGGTTGTTTGACAAGCTGAAACACATTGGCTGGAACAGGTATTCCTTCCCTCTTGCATTCTTCTATATACATAAGCACTATATGTCTGGGTTCTTCAGCAAAGAATAGAGGAAAGTCAGCTACAGGAACCCTCTTATTCAAATCAGACATATTCAGCCTCTTTGGAGCAGTAGTGAGTTCATCTACAATTTTGAGTCTCAGAAGACTTTTAGCGTTCAGAGGCTTTCCCATAATAAACTCTAATTCCTCTGTAACCCTAGCAGCGTACAGAGCAGTCACTAAACCATTTTCAGTGAGAAGATCTGAGATCAACCTTCCAAATGGGATCCAAGTCCTGATCTTCTGGCCTTTCTCTTTTACAGATTCTCTAGATGCATTGATATGATTCCACAGATGCATGAACAGAATGTATGGAAGATCTACCTTGTTGCTCTGACTAAGGCAGTACATAAAATAGATATGTTCATTGTTGACATAATCTAGGGAATTGGTTGATTTCCTGTGGTGGATGCATCCCATGAAGATCTTGGCCCAGATCTTGTAATCAGGCTTCAGATCTTTGAATCTGTTAGAAGCTTGACCAGCAGTCATAACTTCCTCATAAACCTCTTCCATGTCCACACGCCCAGCTGGCAAGTGGGAAACACCATCTGTTTCTTCATAACCTATCAATCTTCTTATCAGATCCTCTGTGATGATAATCTCTTTTCCCAGCACAGATGATAAAATGAACTTGGGATAAACAGATGCATGAATCCAGAATTCTTTCACAAGGAGAGGGTAAACTGGTCCAAACAACCTATCAAAGTACTTAACCCATCCTTGAGCTCTAACAATGGAACGAAAATCAAATCCATTATCATCCAGAGAGTCAAACTCAATCATAGATTCACACAGAACTTCTAGTTTATCAACAGGTGTTAGAAGTGTTCTTTTGGGAGGAGAATATGTAGCAGCACCTAAGTTATCTGAAGTCACAACAGCCATAGTAGATTGGAACTGAGCAGTTGTTGATGAAGAAGACGCCATTGAAGAATGCTTTTTCAAACACTTAGGTTTTGGGTTTTTATGCAGAGAAAATAGGAGATGAAAACGCATGTAATTCCGAGAGTGAAAAGTGTGAAAGTGAATACAAGACAAGTATTTATACTAAACACTTAGGCACATCAAAAGTCAGAAAAACGCACGTTTGAGCAAGAATTAAATGAAGAGAATAAAATCATTTCAAAACATTAAATGCTTCTGACAATTTGGGGGGAAAACCAAGATTCTTACTATTCAAATTTCACCTCAAACGTCTCTTCAGTTATGTACACGCCACCTCTTCATATTTTGTGTGACACGTGTTTACTTGCATGTTGTTCTGAATTCTCTCAACAAATGAAACGTTAGCCAACGTTCAGATCTTCTAAAGATGGTTAGTTCAGAGTTTCACATCAAAAATATTGATCAGAATAGAATAAATAGACAGAAGAGATACTTCAGATCATTTAAGCATTTTTGAATCTGTAACAATTTGCTTCTGATAAATATCATTCTGGACAAAAATCCATACCAATATTTTTCAGAATAAAATTGAATCTATCTTCAACAAGGGGTTTTGTAAAAATGTCTGCCCATTGATGATATGTATTAACAAAGGCTAAATTTATGATTCCCTTCTGAACATAGTCTCTGATGAAATGATGCTTAATTTCTATATGTTTTGCCTTAGAATGTAAAATGGGATTCTTGGACAAACATATAGCAGAAGTATTATCACAAAAGATAGAAATGTTACTCTAAAAAATTTGATAATCTTCTAGTTGACTCTTCATCCAGAGCATCTGAGTGCTACATCCAGCAGCAGCAATGTATTCAGCCTCTGTGGTTGAAAGTGCAATTGTGGGTTGCTTCTTGCTGTACCAGGAGGTTAGATTTCTTCCTAGAAATTGACAACTTCCAGAAGTACTTTTTCTTTCCACTCTGTCTCCAGCATAGTCAGCATCACAGAATCCAACTAATTTGAAATCATCAGATTTTCCGTAACACAAACCCACATTAGAAGTACCTTTCAGATACCTTAGAATCCTCTTGACAACTGTCAAGTGTGATTCTCTAGGATCTGATTGGAATCTAGCACACAGACAAACACTGAACAATATGTCAGGTCTAGAAGCAGTAAGATAAAGAAGAGAGCCAATCATACCTCTGTAGAGCTTCTGGTCTACTTTCTTACTTACCTCTTCTTTGCCAAGTGAGCTAGTAGGATGCATTGGAGTCTTTGCCAGCTTGCTGTCAGACATGTTGAATTTCTTCAGAAGTTCTTTAACATACTTTGTCTGATGTATGTAGGTGCAATCTGGAGTTTGATTAACTTGGATTCCTAGAAAGAATCTGAGTTCTCCCATCATGCTCATTTCAAATTCTGTCTGCATACATGTAGCAAACTCCTTTCCAAGCATAATATTTGTTGATCCAAAAATAATATCATCTACATAAATTTGGCAAATTAGAAGATCTTTCTTTATTGTTTTACAGAATAGAGTTGTATCCACTTTGCCTCTGATGAAATTCTTCTCCAGAAGAAAATTACTCAATCTCTCATACCAAGCTCTGGGAGCTTGTTTTAATCCATATAGAGATTTCTTTAATTTAAAAACATGATCTGGAAATTTTTCATTTTCAAAACCAGGAGGTTGGTGGACATAAACTTCTTCTTCTATAATACCATTAAGAAAGGCACTTTTAACATCCATCTGATACAGAGTGATGTTATTTTGTGCAGCAAAGGAAATAAGAAGGCGTATAGATTCTAACCTTGCCACTGGAGCATATGTCTCAGTGTAATCAATACCTTTTTGCTGACTGTACCCTTGAGCAACCAGCCTTGCCTTATTCCTCTCAACTTCTCATTTCTCATTTAGCTTATTTCTGAAGACCCATTTTGTACCAATAATATTGAATCCTTGAGGTCTTTGAACTAGATCGCATACATCATTTCTGCTGAATTGGTTTAGCTCTTCTTGCATGGCAATAATCCAATCATTGTCTTGCAGAGCTTCTTCTACAGAAGATGGTTCAATTTCTGACACTAGTCCAAATAGTGATGCTTCAGATGATCTTAGAAAGGATCTTGTTCTGATGGGATCATCCTTCTTTCCAATAATGACATCCTCTGGATGAGAAGCTTTAATTCTGGATGATGATCCTCTGATAGTTGACTCTTCAGAAATGTTTAGATTATTCATCTGAGAAGTTAAGGGAGTAGCATCTGGAGTTGCTTCTGGTTCCTTTACTTGAGTTTTGTCTGCTTCTGGAACTTCAGAGTCAATAAAGACTACTTCCCTATCTGCAGAGTTATCAATCTGCTTTGGCTTTTCAGAGCCAAGCTTATCATCAAATCTGACATGAATGGATTCTTCCACAATCTGTGTCTCAGTGTTGTATACTCTGTAGCCTTTAGAGCGTTCAGAATATCCAATCATGAAACACTTCTGTGCTTTGGAATCAAACTTGCTCAGATTTTCCTTAGTGTTTAACATATAACAAATACATCCAAAAGGATGAAAATATGAAATGATGGGCTTTTTGTTCTTCCACAATTCATAAGGAGTCTTTTTCAGAAGAGGTCTAACAGACACTATGTTCTGAATGTAGCATGCTATATTGATTGCTTCTGCCCAAAAATGTTTTGCCAGATTTGTCTCATTGATCATGGTTCTGGCCATTTCTTGCAAAGTTCTGTTTTTCCTCTCTACAACCCCATTCTGTTGTGGAGTTCTAGGACAGGAAAAATCATGAGCAATGCCATTTTCAGAAAAATATTTTTCAAAATATTTATTTTCAAATTCACCACCATGATCACTTCTGACTTTTATAATTTTGAAATTCTTTTCATTCTGGACTTGCTTGCAGAAGTCAAAGAACACAGAATGTGACTCATCCTTGTGTTTTAAGAACTTTACCCATGTCCATCTGCTAAAGTCATCAACAATGACCAATCCATACTTCTTGCCTCTGATGGATGCAGTTTTCACTGGTCCAAACAGATCAATATGAAGTAGTTCTAATGGTTTAGAAGTAGAAACAACATTTTTTGATTTAAAAGATGTTTTTGAAAACTTCCCTTTCTGGCATGCTTCACAAAGAGCATCTGAAGTGAACTTCAGATTAGGGAGTCCTCTGACAAGATTAAGTTTATTAATATGAGATATACGTCTCATATTAATGTGGCCCAATCTTCTGTGCCAGACCCATTGCTCTTCATTAACAGACAAGAGGCATTTAACATTTTGAACTTTAAGTTCTGAAAGATTTATTTTATAAATGTTGTTTTTCCTCTTACCACTAAATAGGATAGAGCCATCCTTCTGACTAATAGCTTTACAACATTTTTGATTAAAGGTAATATCATAACCATTGTCACTTAATTGACTTATGGACAATAAGTTATGCTTTAACCCTTCAACAAGTAAAACATTAGTAATAGAGGGAAGTTTACCATTTCCAATAGTGCCAGATCCAATGATCTTGCCCTTCTGGTTCCCTCCAAACTTCACGTCACCTCCAGATCTAAGTTCCAGACTTTGGAACATAGACTTTTCTCCTGTCATGTGTCGTGAGCATCCAGAGTCCAGGTACCATGATTGGTGTCCTGACCTTGCTGCTAAGAACATCTGCAACAGGAATTATTTTGTTTTTAGGTACCCAGATCTTCTTGGGTCCTTTGGGGTTAGTTGGTTTGTAGGTTTGTCTAAACTTCTGTTTTACAACATAATGTTTATTCTGACTTGCCTTGGGTTTAAACACATAAGTATTCTTCTCAGAGCTTGTGTGTTTAATGTCATTCAAGTGACCAAATTTGAATTGAGAATACAGAGGTGTCTTCTTGATGAAAAGTTTGTCAACAGGTTTTGGATTGCTTCCAGATGAAGATTCATATCCAATACCTCTTCTGTTGTTTCCACTAACACCATAGATCATAGAAGCCATCTTGCTTTTGTCTATGCTCTTAGTGAGAAATCTCTGAAAGCTAGAGTCATATTTTTCTAAAATATTTTCACATGACTTAGTCTCAGATTCAGATTCTTGTTGAGTTATTTCAAAGTCATTTTTGATTTTCAGATTTATTTCTTTTTGCTCAACAAGTTCTGTTTTCAGAAGATCAATCTCAGATTCAAGATTGCTTTTCAGCTTCTTGTATTTGAGTTTGATATTGTTATAACTTTTAAGAACTTTTGTTAAAATTTTAATGAGTTCTTCTTTGGTAAGTTTAGCCATTACCTCTTCTGCATCATCATCAGATTCATATTCTGATTCATATCCTGAGGTACCTTCCTCTTGATCCTCTGTGCTGGCCATCAGTGTAACATTTGCACATTCTTCTTCTGATTTAGAAGATGATTCACATTCATCTGAGTCATCCCATGTTGCCATAAGAACCTTCTTCTTTTTGTTAAACTTCTTCTTGGGTTTTTCTTTCTGAAGTTTGGGACAATCATTCTTGTAGTGCCCAGGTTCTTTGCACTCATAGCACACAACTTCTTTCTTGGCAGATCTTTTGTGACCAGAAGATTCCTTTCTGTTATCAGATCTTCTGAAGTTGTTGAACTTCTTTCCCTTGTGCTTCCAGAGTTTGTTAATCCTTCTGGACAGCATGGATAACTCATATTCTTCTTCAGAAGAAGATTCTTCAGAGCTTTCTTGAATGACCTGCAAAGCTTTAGCAGTTTTGTTAGATTTTAATGCAACAGATTTACCTTTTTCTTTCTTCTGAGGTTCATCTTCCTCAAGCTCAATCTCATGGCTCCTCAGTGAGCTGATGAGTTCTTCTAGAGAGATCTTGTTCAGATCTTTAGCCATCTTCAAGGCAGTCACCATTGGTCTCCATCTGGTAGGCAGACTTCTGATGATTTTCTTTACATGATCTGATGTAGAATATCCCTTGTCCAGAACTTTCAGCCCAACAGTGAGTATCTGAAATCTGGAGAACATGGCTTCAACAGATTCAGAGTCTTCCATTTTGAAAGCGTCATACTTCTGGATCAGAGCCAGAGCTTTTGTCTCCTTAACTTGAGAATTTCCCTCATGAGTCATTTTTAGGGATTCAAACATATCAAAAGCAGTCTCCCTGTTTGTAATTTTCTCATACTCTGTATGTGAAATAGCATTCAGTAATATAGTCCTGGCTTTGTGGTGATTTCTGAAATCTTTCTTCTGAGCATCTGTCATAGATTTTCTGTCAATCTTTTTGCCATCCCCATCTGTGGGATGTACATATCCATCTATGACAAGATCCCATAGATCAGCATCATATCCTAGGAAAAAACTCTCAATTCTGTCTTTCCAGTAGTCAAATTTCTCCCCATCAAAAATTGGGGGTTTGGTGCTGATCCTATCCCTCTCTTCATATTTATTGTTAATATTGGACATTGAATTATCAACCATGGTGACAAATAAATATATATCAAAGTATTTCTCTCTGGATCTTTACTGACACTGTTAAGTGGTAGCACACTCAGAACCGGAGCTCTGATACCAACTGAAGGTGAGATAATACTTAGAAGGGGGGTTGAATAAGTATGAAAGATTAAGACTTGAAAGATAATCACATAAATATTTTTATCCTGGTTCGTTTAAACAACTACTCCAATCCACCCTTCCTAGAGTGATTTGCCTTTCTCAACAAGGACTTAATCCACTATTAAATCAAACTGATTACAATAGTAACACCTAAGAACAACAGTTCTTAGTCTTCTCAAGAGCTACTGATTCCAACTAAATCCTCTTAAGGAAAAACCTTTACAATCAATGTAAATTAAATACAAGAGTATTAATGCTTCTATAAAGCTTTTATCACAACATTGATTTTTCTCTTAAGTTTAAGTACAATAAGATTCTAAGAAGAATATGAAATAATGAGAGCTTAGAATAATATGATTTCTTTTCAGCAAATTGTGTAACTGAAGAATGTGGTGAAGTTCTCCTTTTATAGGCAGCTGATCCAAGGAAGTTGAGCGTTGAAAAGAGAGTCCCAAAAAGGTCTGAGCCTTTTTGTCTTCACATCCAGTGACCTTTCCTAGAAGTAGATGGCACAGAAAAATCCTTTTGTCTGTGTAAGTGTGTCTAGCACAAATGAGGAAAGAGACGTTGAATAACTCCAACGGATATATTCTTGAAAAATTTCTTCTTCAGTTTTCAGCAAGTTCTTCAGAGTCTGAATGGATCAGAGTCTTCTAAAGATATTCAGAACTTTGCTATATCAGAGTCTTCTGCAGCGGGTGTGCTTTCAGCGTGTTGATCATTAGAGCATATTTGACACAGAACTTCTGTACTTGGCAGCGTTGGTACTTTCAGAAACTTCTGTAGAATTATGCTTTGAGAAACTCTTCAATCAATATTCTTCTATGCTTCAGATGCTTCAGCTTCAGATGCTTCTGACTATCTTCAGATGCTTCTGACTCAGAATGTTCTGGAGCTTCTTGCTTCAGATCCTTCTGGAGACTACGCTCAGGATCTTCTGTAAGGAGCATTCAGATTCTTCTGTAAGATGCATCTGGCGCTTCAGAGTCAGGATAACTTCTTGTATCTAAAACAGATTTGCTTCTAGAGAGTTAATTTCGTTTCAATCTGCAGTAAAACTCTCAAACAAATTTTAGAGTATATAATTCTTAAATATAAATTTCCTAACAGTTATCATCAAAACAAAGAGTTATTATTAAGAACCAATCTGTGTTCTAACACATTGATTATGTATTTGAAGGTTCTTGAGGAAAGTATGGGCTGTGTTCTCGGTCAGCATGACGAGACTGGACGTAAAGAGCATGCGATTTACTACTTGAGTAAAAAGTTCACAGATTGTGAATCCCGTTACTCAATGATCGAAAAAACGTGTTGTGTGCTAGCCTGGGCTGCCAAACGTTTGAGACAATACATGTTAAACCATACAACCATGCTAATTTCAAAGATGGATCCGATCAAATACATATTTGAAAAGCAAGCACTCTCCGGGAGGATTGCTCGATGGCAGATGGTGCTGACAGAATATGATATTCAATATGTTTCTCAAAAGGCTATCAAAGGTAGTGTTCTATCAGAGTACCTAGCGGAGCAGCCAATTGAAGATTATCAACCAATGAGGTTTGATTTTCCTGACGAGGATATCATGTACTTGAAAATGAAAGATTGTGATGAGCCGTTGCTGGACGAAGGTCCAGAGTTGGGTTCCAAATGGCAATTGATATTTGATGGCGTTGTTAACTCCTATGGTAGTGGAATAGGGGCAATCATCACTACTCCTCAAGGGACACACATTCCCTTTACTGCCAGATTGACCTTTCCAGTTACCAACAATGAGGCCGAATATGAAGCGTGTATTATGGGGCTCAAAGAAGCTATCGATCTGAGAATCAAATATCTTAATGTATACTGGGACTCTGCTCTAGTGGTCAACCAAATTAAAGGAGAATGGGAGACGCGGCAGCCCAATCTGATACCCTATATGAATTATGCAAGGAGATTGTTGCCTTTCTTTGACAAAGTAGAATTGCATCACGTGCCACGAGCAGAAAATCAGATGGTCGACGCTCTTGCGACGTTGTCTTCAATGTATAAAGTTAACTTCTGGAATAAGGCTCCCAGGATTGTTATCTCTTGACTTGATAGGCCCGCCTTCATATTCGCCATTGAGGAAGCATCCGATGGCAAACCGTGGTATTTTGATATCCAGAATTTCCTGAAGAACCAAGAGTATCCGACTGGGGCGTCCAGTCGAGATCAGAAGACTCTTAGGAGATTGGTTGGCAATTTTTATTTGAATCCGGATGGCGTCCTGTACAAGAGAAACCACGACTTGGTGTTGTTGCAATGTGTGGACGAGAAAGAGGCTAAGTTGCTCATGGAAGAGATCCATGAAGGTACATTTGGTACGCATGCTGGTGGACATGCAATGACGAGAAAACTATTACAGGCAGGTTACTATTGGCTAACGATGGAAACAGATTGTTTCAAATTCGCGAAGCGGTGTCATAAATGTCAAATTTATGCGGACAAAATTCATGTGCCTCCGAGCCCTCTGAATGTTATGTCATCACCATGGCCTTTCTCGATGTGGGGAATTGATATGATTGGCAAGATTGAGCCCACAACGTCAAACGGACACCGGTTCATTTTGGTAGCTATTGATTACTTCACCAAATGGGTGGAAGCAGCGTCATATGCTAATGTCACCAAACAAGTGGTAGCCAGATTTATCAAAAGAGATATTATCTGCAGATATGGAACCCCAGAGCGGATTATCACCAACAACGGTTCAAACTTGAATAACAAGATGATGAAAGAGCTGTGTCAGAATTTCAAGATCGAGCATCACAACTATTCTCCTTATTGGCCCAAGATGAATGGCGCTGTCGAAGCGGCCAATAAGAACATAAAGAAGATTTTTCAGAAGATGGTTGTGACTTACAAGGATTGGCATGAGATGTTTCCTTTCGCTTTGCACGGTTATCGTACGACGGTACGCACATCAACCGGGGCAACTCCTTTTTCATTTGTATATGGTATGGAGGCTGTGTTACCATTGGAGGTTGAGATTCCTTCTTTGAGGGTTTTACGCCATGTCCAACTTGATGAGGCAGAATGGGTAAAAGATAGACTGAACCAGCTCAGTTTAATGGATGAAAAGAGACTGGCTTCTCTCGCATATGGTCGGTTGTATCAGAGCCGGATGAAGAAAGCTTACGATAAGAAGGTATGCCCTCGAAGCTTTCAGACGGGCGATCTTGTGTTGAAAAAGATTCTCCCACCACAATCGGATCACAGGGGCAAATGGACTCCAAACTACGAGGGTCCATATGTCGTCAGAAAGGTTTTCTCTGGAGGAGCCTTGTTGTTATCCACCATGGATGGTGAGGACTTTACGTCTCCTGTAAATTCGAACGCAGTTAAAAAATACCTTGCTTAAAGTGACCCGCTGGACAGAAAAAAGAGAGTCCAGGCAAAAATGGGGCATCCCGGCGGACCATAAAAAAGGAATAAAAGGTTCGGGAAAAAGTTAGGGATAAAATTGAAAAAATGTACACCCGCGAAGTCGAAAACCTAAAAAGGGCAACTTCGGCAAAAAAGGGTATCCCGGTGAATTGAAAACCCGCAAAGGGCGGCTCATGCAAAAGATAGGGATTTGAAAAAGCAAATGACTACGGTCCGAGTTTGATACTGCATTGCTTGGTGATTTGGGAATACCTGAGGGTCGTTCATCTAAAACAATCTCTTCCGAAGATTGAGTACCGGGAAAGCGCCAGAGTCGGGCGAGTCATGAGAGAATCAGCTCATGGTGTTTGTCTGTACCACGTTGCCGACATGAATATCAAATTTGTTTTGTATCTTTATTTGTGCTTCTTGTACATATATTGTATTTTGCTTAAGCGTAACTTCCTCTTTTTCAGGAGTTACATCCAGTGTACAAAGCTTTGCCTATTTACAGGCCCATTCAATAAAGCATGTTACTCAGTACTTGATGCTTGTTCTTTACTGTTTCTTTGTGAAAAACGCCGATGTTTTTGATGAACTTGCACTTGCATAAACTTGTTCTCCCTTGTCAATAATTGCTAAAACTTCGAATTGAATGAATAAATGTCACGGATATTAACTCAGATAGATTTTGTTGTGTAGATTTGTTTTGTCTCGTTTGTGTTTTGCAGGGTCCTTACCTTTGAAGCAAACGGTTAGGAATTGTATTCCCTAGCCAAAGTCTCTTGACATAGGGCCTGACTTCAGTTGATGTCGTTCCTTAGCAAGTCGTATCTTATCCCCAGAGAGTGGAGACAGCGCTTATTCCTAGCAGATGTGGAATTGTCCTCCCCGAGAGAGTATCACCAGGAATGTCGCCTGAAGAGTATCCTCATGGAAGTTGTCCATAGGATATCCCCAACAAGTCAAAATCAATATCCTTGGAAGAGAACGCCTCCCCGGCGGATGGTTATTCCCTTTCCCCGTAGGTCATCATTCTTTCGTCAGGATGATTATCCTCAGCAGAGTTTGTAGCTTTGAGTTTGTAGACTGTGTCCCGATAGTGTAGTTCTTCCCCCAGAAGGGTCGCATCTTTCCCCAGCAGGGTTTGTGTTTTCTTCCCAGGTGTCTGATCTCTCCCCAGAAGAGTTGGTTGTTGTTTCCGGCATTTATTTTGCTGGAATACTTTGTGAGACCCGTTCATCCCCAGCGGAGTTGGTTTTGTTCTTAGCCATTTCATACCAGATTGTTTCTCAGCAGTTTGAGCCTGCGTTAGCATTTGCATATATCATCATATTTGCATCTACCCACACGCGTATCATTTCCATGTCGAATGGAGCATTACGCCATTGTCAAACATACACATTTTGAAACATAAGCCAGGTTGGTTAACCTTTTATTTTCAAGTGTTGTTTTCCCTGCAGGGGGAGGGAGCTCTTGCTCAGATTAATTACCAAACATTCAAGGTCTCAGCGTGAGACGTGTAATGATAATGTTTGTCATTATTCCCCACAGAGTTGCTTGGATTAGTTTCTCTTACCCTTCTAGGGGAGTATTTCTTCAAAATTGTTGTTATGACAGTATCAAAAGATTTTGTGAATCAATTTTTGGAAGTTGCCGCCTATGTCGAAGTAGGTGTCTGGAGGTTTGGGGTCATAAAATCCCCAGTAGAGTCCTTCTCAGATTTGCTACCATGTCCGCGCTAAAAGTTTGAAGATTGGACCAGTATTTTGTTACCCATTTGATAGATGGAGGTAGCTACTGCAAAGATAGGCAGAGAAGCTGTATTCAGAGTTATTTTCCCGTAGTGGTGGCGGAGTTATTTTTCCTGTATTTGGCAGAGTTATTTCCCGTAGTGGTGACAGAGTTATTTTCCTGTATTATTGGCAGAGTCATTTCCCGTAGTGGTGACAGAGTTATTTTCCTGTATTTTTGGCAGAGTTATTTTCCCGTAGTGGTGACGGAGTTACTTTCCTGTATTCGGACAGAGTTATTTCCCATAGTGGTGACGGAGTTATTTTTCTGTATTATCGGCAGAGTTAGTTCCTGTGTTGTTGGCAGAGTTATTTCTTATTTGTTGATAAAACTATTTCCTCAGTGGAAGTCGCCAAAGTTATTCCCTGTGTTGTTGGCAGAGTTGTTTCCCCAGTAAAAGCGTCAGAAAGGATTGTTACCTGTAATGGACAGAGATCGTGCCTGTGTTGATAGAGATTGTTACCTGTGATTGACAGTGATTTGCACCTGTGTTGACAAGTGATTGCTACCCGTGTGGACGGAGTTATTATTCGTAATCGATGGATTATCCCCAGTAGAGTTGTTACCTGTGACTGACAGAGATCGTTATTCCAATCATAGACGGAATTGTACCCATGTTGATGGAGTCCTTCCTCGTGTTGACGAAGTTTAGTCCCTTTGTGGACGGGATTGTTTCTCGTAAATTTAATTCGATGCCTGTGGCGTCACACAGGGAGTTAATGTTGAAATCAAAAGTTTTATTAGAAGATTGATCAGTTGTTGCCGTAACAACTAGGTTCAGCATAACGGATGTTGTTCACCAAGCAGTGTTTGCAAATCGTGTCTGTAGTTGGCAAATTTCCAGGTTTCTTGGTATTCAACCGTCTTTTACCTCGATTGTTTGAAGGTCGTTCGCTCTTTACCCAGTCGGGTCCAAGCCGTTTGAATAGGGGCAGCTGTTGCACCCTAAAATTTGCTCAACATATTTTACCTGGTTTATGTTTCATTGTATTATCATTTGCATAGTTCTATCATTTGCATATCATGGCATATCATTCATCCAACAGGGGATCAAGTGTGATTATTATCAAGAGAAGCCTAGCAAGAAATTTTATCCAAGCTTGAGAAGTCATCCAAGTCATCAGGAGGTGGTGGGAGGTCTTGGTCAGCTGAGGACCATCAATGGGATGTGAAGCATGAGGTGTGAATATGAGACGTGTATAGAGCTCATGGGGTGCCTAGAGAGCCATGTTGGAGCTAAATCAAGTTATTGTGTCAAATGCAAGAGCCACAGTTGAAGTGCAGACAATTAAGGTTTCATCTGGATCAACCCTAGGTCAATTATGCAATTGAAAAGCATTCAAGCCTACTTTTAGGTCATGGAGTTCATGGAATGATGTGATAAGACATTTATGGTGTTATTCCAAGATCAAATCAAGAAGAATCAAGAATGTGGGAAGTTGCTAAATTAGGGTTTCAGTGCAAATTACCCTGTTTAATGCCTAACTTCAAGGCCACATAAGTCAAGATAAAAGTTTCAAATGAATCTTTAGTCAAGATGAAACTTGTAGAGAATCTCAATAACTTTAATTTGAGTACTAGAAGTCCTCCATTGGATTTATATAACTCAAGTTATGGTTCAGACAAGTTACAAGTCCTCAGATGCCGCTAAAATTTGTCTGTGAAAATCATCTGACTTCAAAGCTATTTTTGACCTAGCAGGAGGTTTCATCTGAACTTTTGGTCAACATGAAAGTTGTTCCTCATGCTCTTAGCTTTCTAAATTGTACTAGAAGTCCTCCATATGATTTGTGGAACTCAAGTTATGAGGTTTACAAGTTAGGGGTATTTTGGGAAAGTGAGATTATAGGTCATTTTCAAGCATAGGCCAAAATCTCCAACTTGCAAGCTTCAAATGGAAATTTGTTCAACATGGAACTTGCTTAAAATAATGTTTTGAGTGTAACCAAGTGGTCATGAGAGTTTGGTTTGGTTCATATCAAAAAGTCACTTAAAATGGCTTGAAAAGGAAGAAAATTCAAATGATTAAAGGAGGGAAATTTGACTTTTTGAGTTAGAGGTTCAAGACATGTCATATGAGTACTTGTTTTGAATGGAAATGTCATTTTGAACACTTTGTCACTTTTACATTTTTGATTTGAGGCATAATTCCATGACTTTCAATGTTGTTACTTCATGAACAAGTCACATATCAAAATCAATTACCAAGGCAATTCAACACTCCTTGTTAGTCCAGAAACATTCACAAGGGATTTTGCAACTGGTTGGAAGCTTCTAGAGCAAGCTATGGCAAGGGATACACAACTGTTACATTTCAATTTTGAAGAAAAATCAGAAAATGTGAATGACTGTTTTGGGCTTCAATTTGGATCCAAAAGCCCATGAAACTCTTCTATATATTCATTAGAGCAAGTTCAGATCAAGGTTGAGCTTCATTTCGTGCTGAAACCAGAAAGAGCAAGTGAAATTTCTCATCTGCAACTTGAAATCGAATTCTTAGATTGGAGCCAATTCAAGCCAAATTAAAGTTTGCAAACTCATCCTCTTGGATCATTGAAGCTATCTGGAGATTTTTGAAGTAAGCCACGAGTTCTAACTGCTTCTATTTCAAGATCTATACCAGGTTAGCATCTCTCAAAATTCAGCATGATTTAGCATGAGTTAGATAGTTTTGAACTTGTGGTTAGGATCTAGACATGACATAGATCGTTTTAGGCTTGATTTGAACTCAATTGGTGATGATTGAAGATGACATGTAAGATCTGTTTGGACCTGAATCTCTTAATTCATGAGGATTTGTAGCAAGTTGTTTAGATCAGGATGATCAGTGCAACATGAGGAGGATTTCTATGTATTTAATTTGACAATTGGTGAGAGTTGATATTGATGACATTTCTGAACTTTGATTCGTGTTTGCTTACTTGTTAAGAATTGGATAATTTTGAGTGGAGATTTGGAATGTACGTGAAAAACTGAGTTGATTTGGTATATAGTTTGTCATTTTTGGCTGTCTGCACCTGAACTCTCGCCGGAGAAGACTACCGGAGTCTTCTCCGGCCACCACCAACCACCAGCCTGGATCTCTACTCTGATAACCTGAGATTTGGAGAAGATGAGTTGTAGACCCTTGGATCATCACTTGACCATTGACTGACCTGAAGATCCAACGTTTATGTTTTAATTTGAGAGTGCAGAGTTTTAATTCAAAACACTGCCATTTCATTAAATGGCATGGCATCACCAGCGCGCTTGGATTACTTGACCAGTCTCCTGATCCTATGGCTCTCATTATTTCGCAGCTTTAACTCAATTTTTATTTCATTTTGTTTTATTTTAATTGTTTGTTGATTCCAAAAATCATATTAATTCCAATTTTGAGCCAAAAATTATTTTAAAAATATCCTCATGATCCTTATGGAATTTTTGATTTTCTGGAATTAACAAAAGTTAATTCCATGCATTTTTCAATTTTATTTGATTTTTCACATTTTATTTTTGTTCTTTATTTTTGCATAATTCTCCATCTGTTTTGCTGAATTTTGTTCTTCCAATTGGTGTTGATTTTGGCTTTGATTTTTTAGTATGTATTAGGGTAGACATGTATGTTTCCTTAGAATTTTTGGTGGATTTTTAGAACAAAATTAGGTTCTGTTTTAGGTGTTGAGATTAGGACCCTCCCAAAATTGTGGATCTCCTTAACCTACCTCGATGTAGGAATTGTTTAGATAACTTAGAAGTTGATTTAGGCTTCAATTGTTTTACACTAGGTTGTTAAAACATGTATGTTTCCTCTCTTGAGTGCTTTGGTTTGTTTGGTTTGGTTGGTTGCTTTGGAGTGGGTTTAAGCTTGAGTTCTTTTTGGTGGAGCTTATGGATTCATTGAAGATGCTTGGGATTGAAGATTGGAGCTTGGAGTTGAAGGCTTTTCTTCTTATGGAAGTTTCTTAGGAGCTTAGGAAATTAGGGTTTTAGATAGTGCCTTACACCTAGTTTTGATTATTTCTTCCAAACATAGAGTGCATTGTTTGCCTCTATTCCATACAATGACATAAAATCCTTCTTGGGAAGCTCCATCTCTCCTTAGGAGGGATGAGTGGTATGCCCAAGTGAGTAGAACTTTGAGGATACCTTTCATTTGCAATGTTGAGTTCTTAGTGATTTCCTTTGGTTGTCATTAAGTTTCTTAACATTATAACTTGATCTTGATGTTTAATCCTCCTCTTGGATTGTGCTTGTTGGAGCTTGAAGGTTGATGAAGCTTGAAGATAGAAGCTTGTTTGAAGATGAGGCTTTGCTGTCAACTTTGTTGTCTTTTCAATTGTGCTGTTTAGAGCTTGAAATTGTTGTTTGCAGAAGTGGCTGCTGCTTGGGTTGCCTCCTCTGTGTCTTTTGTTTTTCTCTGTATTGTTTGTTTGCTTGTGTTGATTATCTCTAGGTTTGAGGTAGAGCTGGTCTCCTCTTTCCTATTGTTTTCTCTCTTGCATCTCTGGTATTGTTGCATTGCATGCATTTTCCTGCTTATTGTTTACTGCTTGCTTTCATTTGTTGTTTATCCCCTAGGATCTCTGATTTCCTCTGTGCAAGAGGGAATTATGACAGACATTAGGTTTTGACCCATGCATGATAACTGTAGGTAGAGTCCCCTTTCAACCATAGTTTTAGGGTGTCTCTTTTCTCATCTCAAAACAATTCAAAAACACAGTAATAAGGATAACGCGTGTTGTATGCTACGAGCCTTAAGCTATTTGAGAAAAGGTTGCTGGAGGGTCACTCTTCAATAATCTGGTTTCTTAGCATGGTACCCTTAGGGTGACATGCGACGTAGTCACTCTTAGATCACAAGTCTTTAGTGCAGTACAAGTTGCAAACAGACTAAAAAACATTTCTTTCGTAAAAAACTCAAACAAACATTCAAACTCTGTTTTTGTCCGCTTGGACCTTTAATCAGGAAAACCCTTTTCAGAAGGAGATAAAAAACTGTCAGACAAGCTTGTATCCTCTGTAGCCCGAACTATGTTTGCTCTGATCTTTCATGTCATATGAAAGTACGTAGGCATAGGATGCGATATCCTAGCGAGAAACCTTCCCCTCCTTTCCCGTAGGTAGGCGAATTACGTTGACTCTGATTTCTCGTTCCAGACGGGAATACGTAGGCATAAAGTGTGATACTTTGCCGAGTCATTTTCTTTTCTTTTAACCCAGACCTGTAGAGTAGATAGAATAACATACCCTTAGATAGAAAACAAGCGTGGATCCCGTCGAGTACGACGGACGTGAGGGGTGCTAATACCTTCCTCTTGCGTAACCGACTCCCGAATCCAGGATTTGGTTGCGATGACCATTCCTTTCCCTCTTTGCGTTAGGTTTACTATGAGCGTTTCCTTTCCCTCTTGTGGGATAAATAACGTACGGTGGCGACTCTTCTGTCATAGCCGGCGCCGACTTTCGCAGTAGCGACAATACCATAATCCATACTTCAGAGTACCAGATAGATATCGAAGTATTCGTTTGACAGCTTTTAGATGGGATTCCTTGGGACATGATTGGTATCTTGCGCATATACACACGCTAAACATAATGTCGGGTCCAGAAGCAGTAAGATAAAGAATTGAGCCAATCATACCTCTATACCTTTTTACCTCTACGTCTTTACCATTTTCATCTTTATTCAAGTTTGCGCATGTAGGCATAGGTGTGTCTATGGCTTTGGAGTTTGCCATGTCAAATCTCTTGAGCAGTTCCAAACAATACTTAGTTTGACTCACGAAAGTCCCTTCGTCAAGTTGTTTAATTTGCAATCCGAGAAAGGATGTGAGCTGCCCCATCATACTCATCTCGAACTCACCTTGCATAAGGTCAGAAAACTCTCTCACAAGATTCATGTTAGTTGACCCAAAAATGATATCATCCACATAAATTTGTACCAATATTAAGTGCTTTCCTTTACACTTAATGAAGAGAGTGGTGTCCACTTTGCCTCTCGAATACCCTTGATCAAGCAAGAATTTGCTCAGACGCTCATACCAAGCTCTAGGAGCTTGTTTGAGTCCATACAAGGCTCTTTTTAGTTTGTAAACATGATCAGGATATTTGTGTGAATCAAAACCCGGAGGTTGAGCAACATACACTTCTTAATTAATGAAACCATTAAGGAATGCACTCTTCACATCCATTTGGAATAGTTTGAAGTTTTTCGCACATGCGAAGGCAAGCAAAAGGCGTATAGCCTCGAGTCGGGCAACCGATGCATAAGTCTCCTCATAGTCGATGCCTTCCTCTTGGTTATACTTTTGCACGACTAAACGTGCCTTATTACGGGTTATTACTCCGTTTTTGTCCAACTTATTCCTAAACACCCATCGGGTGCTGATTACTCGATGTCCTCGTGGAGGAGGGACAAGGTCCCATACCTCATTTCTCGTGAACGGGTTAAGTTCATCTTGCATTGACAAAAACCAGTTTTCATCGAGCTGTAACACCCTTGGATATGTCTCCGAGAATGTTGTCAATTGGATGGTCTTTGGAAGACTTCCAAGCTTGAGGGAGATCATCTTTTAGAGGCAGATGAACTTCCTCGGTTTCTTCATGGTGGACATCTTTTTCCTTCTCAATTTTAGCTTGGTCAGGATGATCAATTCCTGGCTCGGCATCTTTGAGTATGTCTTCTGTAGATGTACCTGCGCCGTGAAACACACTACCTTTTCCGACATTTCTCGGATAAGATTCATCAAATGTTACATGTACCGATTCTTCGACAGTAAGTAATCTTTTATTGTAGATTCTATAGGCTTTACTCAACTGAGAGTATCCAAGGAAAATACCTTCGTCATCCTTAGAGTCAAAATTACCCAAATTTTCCTTTCCATTATTTAAGACAAAACATTTGCAACCAAAAACATGTAGGTGAGACACGTTTGGCTTGCGCCCTTTTAAAAGCTCGTAAGGTGTTTTGTTTAGAATGGGGCGGATGAGCACCCTATTCAAAACATAACAGGCCGTACTTATGGCGTCGGCCCAAAAATATTTCGGTAGTCCACTTTCATTGATCATTTTTCTTCCCAATTATTCTAAAATGCGATTTTTGTGCTCCATCACCCCCATTTTGTTGAGGAGTCCGTGGAGCGGAGAAGTTATGATCAATACCGTAATTACCGCAATATTCTTCAAACAAATGGTTTTCAAATTCACCTCCATGGTCGCTTCTAATTGACACAATGTTTGTGCTTAATTTATTTTGGGAAAGTGTGGCAAATCGCTCAAAGGCGGCGAATGTATCGCTCTTGCTAGCCAAAAAGATAGTCCAGCAAAATCTAGAGAAGTCATCGACTATTACAAACCCATAATAGTTTCCACCTAGGCTTTTAATTCTAGATGGCCCAAATAAATCCATATGGAGAAGCTCGAGAGGTCTCGTAGTTGAGACAATATTTTTGGATTTAAAAGAGATCCTTGTTTGCTTTCCCATTTGGCAAGCATCACAAAGGTGATCCTTGGTAAATTTTATTTTGGGGAGACCTAAGACTAGATCTTTTGAAACTACTTTATTTAGCAAGTCAAAGTTAACATGTGCTAAACGCCTATGCCATAACCATGAGTCTTCACTCATTGTCATGAGACATTTGTCACTTGTTAATGATACCTCATTCAAGTCTAGCATATAGACGTTGTTCACTCTTAGGCCATTAAACATATTATGCTTGTCATCATGATGCACAATTTTGTAACACTCTTTTGAAAAAGATACATTGTATCCTTTGTCACATAATTGGCTAAAGCTAAGTAGATTATGTTTGAGACCCTCGACAAGCAACACATCGGAAATAGTAGTGGAAGAAGGGTTACCTACACTACCTTTACCAAGTATTGCACCACGATTATTGTCGCCATAGGTTACATACCCTTTCTTCTTTGCCACGAAGTCTGTGAATAGGGATATGTCTCCGGACATGTGTCTTGAACATCCACTGTCGAGAACCCATCTTCTCTCGGTGGTCTCCACACATTGTACCTATGAAAAAATAATCAACAAGAGGAGGTACCCAATGGCATATTAGGTCCTAATTTGTGAGTGAAAAAGTGGTTGCATTTGGGCAACCATTGATAGATGCCTTTAGGAACCAAAAATCTCCTAAATCGGCACTTAGCAATGGAATGGCCTTTCTTGCAACAATATAAGCATGAGAAGTCAACTTTAGAATTTCCTTTGCTCTCTTGATCCCTTATTACATATGTGTATTTTTTATATGGATTCACCATACTTTTTCTAAAATTAGCTTTATCGATAGCAAATGTAATTTTGAGCTCAAGGGCCTTGTTAAGTTTGGCCTTTAGGTTTCTAACTTCACCTTGCCAAATATAACAAGTATCGCATCCAAAGTCGAGAAATCTGCTAGGATCCTCACAATCCAATTTATTACTTTCCACCATGGAAGCCTTAAGTTCCTCAAGTTTCCTTTCGGACTCTTTAATTTTGTGCTCTAGGTAAGTAAAGATTATTTTATTAGAGGCAAGTCTCTTAAAGGCTTATTTTGCTTCATCGTGTAAAGTATTAAATGCGGCTTGTAATCCGAAATGAGACATATTTGAAGAGTTTTCATATTTAGAGTGACGTACCTGTTTTTTCTTATTCTTTTGATGTGCGGAAAGACATAAGTTCACGGATTCTTCTTCATTACTTGAGCTTTCATCATCAGAGGAGGAGTCGCTATCACTTTCCCAAGCTATATATGCTCTTCTCGGCTTTGATGACTTCTTATATGATTTAATAGATTCCTTTTATTTTCCCTTTTTGTTTAAAGGACAATCTGGTTTGTAATGATCGGGCTTTCCGCATTCGTAGCACGATCCTCTGGTTTTACTTCCTTTGGTGTCATTACTTCGAGAGTTCCTTGATTGCTTTCTGAAGTTGACAAGGTTCTTTTCTGAGTGTTGAATGTCGTTCTTTCTCACGTACTTATTGTAATGCTTTACGAACAACCCCATATCCTCACTCTTGTCATCTTCTTCATCGTCACTTGATGAATAATCGTTGTGCTCCTTAGATTGAGACTTCGAGAAGGAAGTCTTGAGAGCAATGGATTTCTTCTCAACAGTCTTTGTTTTGTCCTTCTTTTCTTTCTTTTCATGTTGCTCGAGGCTTAGGAGCACTTGTTCGTGCTCTTGTAGCTTTCCGAATAATGTTGTTAAGTCCAAAGTTGTGAGGTCATTTGCTTCTTTGATGGCGGTTACTTTCGGCTGCCATTCCCTGTTAAGACATCTCAGAATTTTGTTAGTAGCAACATCATTGGCCATTGGCCTACCAAGTGAATGCAATCTATTGATAAGATGAGTAAATCTCTTTTGCATGTCCACAATGGTTTCCCCTTGCTCCATGTAAAAGAGATCAAACTCTTGTGTTAGTGTGTTGATTCTAGCAAGCTTCACATTATTTGTCCCCTCATGGGCGACTTGAAGTGAATCCCACATAGCCTTTGCCGTAAGACAATGAGAAACCCGATAATATTCATCAACTCCTAACGAGGAGATCAAAATATTCTTGGCTTTCCAATCATAGTTGTATTTCTTCTCATCATCATTTGTCCACTGTGCTTCGGGCTTAGGCACAATCTCATTATTTTCATTGGTCATGGCTATTTCCATTGGACCATTGATAATAACATTTTATACTTTTCTATCTATGGAATTTATGTGCACCCACATACAGTCCTTCCAATAACTATAATTTTCTCCATTAAAAACGGGAGCTCTATTATAGGCCCCTTTAGGTTCGTTCGCCATTTTCTATTAAAGTTATACTCGAAGCACGGAGTGAACCGGTGCTCCTGATACCACTTGTTAGGCGATGGCTTGGATCTAGAAGGGGGGGTTGAATAGATCCCAATTAAAACCAGTCGGCGCTACCAATTAAAAATTGGTTTTTCAAAATATTTGTTTTAAATTTGCGGAAGCTGCCGTGGAAAAATTACGTCTAAGAACGAACAGTTATTAGAAGACCGGATATACGTCTAGCCTTATGGAAATGATAATAAGCAAAGTTTGATTCAACACACTAGTCACACTATTAGTTGATTTTATCACTTATTAATAGAACTAGCACCAATGATCTATAATGCCCCCAAAGTAGGCAAATGGACTAAGTAAACTTTGGTGTAGGCAATTTATCAAACACTTGGTGTGCAATACACTCCAAGTGTGGTTTGGCTTTAGTAAGATGCTTTAAGTTCCTTGTGCAATGTATTGTTGCACTAAAGTTCAAAACAGTAATAAGTACTTACTCAAATCAACCCAACTTGTGATATAACTGCTTATACTAAAATCACTTAAATTTTAAGCCAAAATTGAAAGTGTTAAAAAGTAAAGGAGACAAAGATTTGTTGAGGCAGTTCCCCCGCTGTCCTCGCTTCGGGGTACGTCTACCCTCAATTCTAATAATATAATTGAGATCAATATATTAGATATCACCTGTAATGTAGAAATGTTTATACAAGAATTGATAAGCAAAATGTACAATCAAGCCCTCTTGAAGTTGATGATGTTATCGCTTCTTTCTCCTTGATTCGAGTCGAATCAAGTTCTCCGATTATAGTGAGTAGACCTCCGATTCCAGCCCCTTTGTTGAACAACCTTCAGTTCTTCAATCCCTCGGCCCGACTGATCTCGTGCACAAACAAATCTAACCTGGAACACTCTTGAACGCTGCATTGACATCCGCTACTAGATTGGCAAAGACTACTGCTTCTCAATCACCTTCACTCAACTGAAGTAGGTAGAGATGCTCCGTACCGAAAATCCCCCAAAATCTCCAAATCTTGGAGGGTAAAACCTGCTAGGTTTTATCCAAGAAAAACCTGCCTTCAAAATCACCCCAAACCGGATTTCTGATCACGGTTTCAGACCTTATCACCTTGAACAAAATCACAATCACCCCAAGAATTGTTGTGTTGTGGGTTGTAAAAGATGAAGATAGATGAACTTTGATGGCACCTCTTTCACTTTTCTTGATTTGTGATAATTGACTCAAATTCACAATTGTTACTGATAAAAATGAACAAAGTTACTATATATAGTAACCAACCAGAACCACACTTAACAGCTTTTCAAACATTGTGGAAAGTCTTTAAAAAACAGCACAAACGCGCGAACGGTCGACCATAGCAGGTCTATGCGTCGACGCATAGCCTGCAGATTTGGACAGTTTTGAAAGTGCAGCAGTGTGCGTCGACCATAGGTCGGTGTGTGCTGACTCGTGAGAGAAATAAAGTCTTCATGTGTCGACTCATTCCTTCATGCACTGACCCGTGAGAAACACAAAGCCTTCATGCGTCGACTCATAGCCTTAAATTTTGCAAAAATTTGTTATTTATTTGGTTTCTATGCATTTAGACATAACCATATATCATTCATATATATTTTATTAAGTAAAACACTTTAAATGATATAGGAAGGATATGGTGGATGGGATATTTGCATTGTTCTTTGTAGAGGCGGAACCGATAATGTCGATTCATCCATGGTTGCAATTTGTCATCATCGAAACTCAAGATCATATGTTGTATGACGGTTTGCCTGAAGGTTTTCCCTCACAAATAAAGCCTTTCATTTTTTCGTACTTCAACTTTTGAAGCATCAGGAGACGTTCGCAGAGAGTCTTCTTGGTCGAGAGAGCTTCAATGTCTTTCCCAAGTTGTTGAGCTTTTTCAAGATGTTAAAGGCCAGTCTGGATCTCTTTTGCCACTTCATCTTCGACAGAGCTGAGCAGATTATTCTTGCATTGCTTGGCCTGAGAGATTTTGTTTTGCAAAATAACAATTTGTCTCTCCCATTCTGCAATGCTCTTGTCACATTTTTCGACCTCCTTCTTATTCTTCTAAGAAAGTTTCTTGAGTATCGAAACTTTTTCAGTAGACGCCGAGACAGCCTCCCATGCAGCTTTTTGATTGCCAGTTTTTTTGGTAAGGTTGCTCGAGAAGTCTCTAAGGCGGTTGAGATCAGCAGCAACAAGATCAGTCATCATGCTCAGTTCCATAATGACATTAGCCACTTCTAGGGAAACTTCCAAGACATTGATTTGCTTCAGAAGTTTCTTGAAACAAGTCCACTGCAAAGTTTTTTATTTATTTGCATAAGCAAGTCATTGTCAGTTTTCCCAATCAGAGGGTTCCCTGAGGCGGTCAAACTGCTGATGCTTTTTTTGCCAGAGCTGTATTGGGAACTGAGCATAGCTTTTAGATACTCCAATGGTCGTTGTACTTTCAAAGATTCCATCTCTTCGTGTGAAAGGTTGGTCGATTGAGTTCCAGTCGAAGCGGTGGTTGGAGGATCCTTGAATTGATTTTCTTGGTTCACTTTGTCTTCTAGAACCTCCACTTCAATTTATGTTTCAAACGCAAATTGCTCTCCCTCTTCTTCTTCTTCTTCTTCTTCTTCTTCTTTTTCTTCTTTTTCTTTATCATTTTCTTCTTCTTCTTCGTCTTCTTCCTCTTTTTCTTCTTCCTCTTCAACAAGCTGGTCAGCTTCGCTTTGTTGCTCTATATTGGGCATCACAGTGTCCCCTGAAAGATCAATAATTTCTCTCTCGACCAAGTCCTCTTTTGGAATGGTTACTTCGACATAAGGAAATTCCACCACAGGAAAAAATGGCGTCTTCTTGGGAGCACCTGCATATTGGATTCCTTTCTCAGAGCCTTTTCACAGAAGCCCCTGAAGGAGTTGTTGGAAGATAGCTAGGGTCACTGCTGGTTGTTGAAATAATCTGTTGCACCATGGGTTGGCCTTTGATGTCGGTGGTAACCTGAAAAGAGAAAATCCAAAGAATTAGAGGGGTAAATGGTGAAGAAATTGCAAGGTTTTAGGAGAAGTATTTACCTTGGGATCATCAGCCCTAGGGCTAGAGTATTCGCTCTCAGTCTGCACCGCGTTGCAAGCAGGGGACGCTTTTTCCGAGAGTTTGCCAGCCTTTGATTTTGGTTGATTGAAGGCTTCAGTTATTTTTTCCTACTTTCTCCTCTTTTTCAGGGTCTGTTCTTCAGGAGGAGACTGGTCTTCCTCATCTGACTCAATTATGATTTGGCTGGAAGCTCCTCTCGATTTTTGCTTCTTTAAAGTGAGGGGTTGCCTTTGAGAGCTCTGAGGAGGAAAGAGTTGGAGTATCAGACAACATGAGATTTTGCAGTAAAAAAGAATTAAGTAAGAGATTTACCTTAGGAGCTTGACTGCTTTCTTCTGTCTTTTCTTCGATCTGTTTCTTCTTTTTGGGTGCAAACTTGATAGCTGAAGTTTAAACAAGAACAATACAAGTAAGATGATAAAAAAATCAAATAGGGTAAATCTAGTTCGAAAACCTCCCATCTCACACCTTCATATATTTCGGATTCGATGCGAACATCCTTGATGCCGATATAAAGAGGACCTTTAATATTATATAAAGTATGCTTAGCTGCAACCACCTGCTGAGCTTTCGGTTTCGACTGTTGATGAAGGGTTTTTATAGAATCCCCACAGATAAACCAGTCTAGAAATGGAGGGGCAAGGACCATTCCAAAGTCAGCACTTGGTAGTCCATGAAATTTGAGAGGAAATTTTTTGAAGGACATTGCATACCGTTCCCTAGGAGGAATGAATGAATGGAATTCTAAGTTCTCCATTTTATTTATAAAAAATTCCTTTAGCGTAATAGCTGCCTCACAGATGGTTCTACTAAGATCATCTAGTCGATAAACAATTTCAAAGTACTTCTGGAATGCTTGGATTTCTTTGATGTATGTCGAAGTACCTTTCTTGGTCTTCTCCTGCACGGAGAGGAAAGCTTGGTTAATAAGCTGAGTAAAAGAAAGAGCATCAAAGAACTCCTCTGCATAGTATGTTGACCACCAGTGGTTGAATTCTGGGGTGCAAAAGAAACGCGGTTCAAAACCAGTGGGGATGATTTGAGCCTTACTGGAGTAGTGGGAAAGTTGCATCGAAGTCACCTCTTTAGTATACTTCACATGATGAAGTAAAAGGGAACCTTTCTTGTTAAAGAGACACTTGGGAGGAGCTTGGAATAACCCAAATTGTCTAGCCACCAAATTTGGTTGGTAAGAAACCAAAGCCACTTAAGACTTCGACATATTCAGACAAAGCGTTAGCAACCTTAGAATCAGGAAAGCCTTCCAGATCTGTAAGGATTTTTCTTCTTGAGCCTTGGTTGGGGTTGGGAAAGGTCTGGTGAACCACTCAGGACCATATTTCCTTGCAACAAATGGAGCGATGTTCGATGTGAACTCATGACGTTTGGCAAACATCATAACATAACTTAAGAACGTTGGCCTGAGGGTTTTTCCTTCTTCGTTGGGAGTGAGTTGGACCAAGTGAGTCCCTTCAACTCTCATATTCTTGACGTCTTTAGCAATCTCATCGATTTGATTTTTCTTGGGGAGGTTGGCTTCGAATGAGGCATTCAGCCAGAGTTGTAACATCCAGAAGGGACCAGACAACAAAAGGTTTATTTTTTCTCCTAAGTCTTTAAGTTGGGCTACTCCTTCACTTAGAGACTCATAGAGATCCCCTAAGATCATTTTGCTTAGGCAGATATCATGGCCTTTGTGAAGTGGAGTGGCCAGTGTCATACCCCAAATTTGTCCTACCTGTACATAATTTCCATCTATACTTCCATCCACTAACCATTATTAAAAAAATGTGTTGCTCCCGCTCATGGTCCACACTCAGGGTATCACAGGATTGAGATTAGTCTAATTGAGGTTCATCCAAGGCATATTAGTATGAGTGTATGGACATATTGATGACCGAAGATCAGTCTGACCTAAGTATGGTCAGACCAATTTAATTTCAAAATCAAGGCTTGGGTCTGGTTGATGTGGGTCTGAGATTCCAGTTAGGTCCCTATGACAATTTAGGTTGTCTATATGGGGATCAAGTTATTAGGTTATGTTAAGTTGTAGTGCTTCATGGCTAAGGATCATCAAGGAGCAGTTCATTTTAAATCAAGGATTATTGGAATTTGGTCCTTAGTGCATTTATGAACCCAATTCAAGTGTAGTGTTGGGACGTGCATATATGGTTTTAGATTGAGGATCATACTTCAAGTTATGTTCCTCTAATTTCAAGGTATATTTTTGTTTGTTTGGTTAATTATGAAGGATTTAGTTTATTGGTATTCAAGTGACCAGGTGCAGATGAATTCATTGATTCAAAGTCTCAATTTATTCCAAGTCCGAGGTTAATTCAAGAGTTACTTTGATTTAATGGTACATTTCCTTCAAGATGCATGAATGATTTATGATAGGTTTCTTTCATGTCAAGTTCAATATGCATGAATGATTTATGATAGGTTTATTTCATGTCAGGTTCAAGAGCATAAGTCAATAATTGAAGTGGAAGGTGCATGGTTCAAATTGCAAGTTATCAAAAGTGACTACACAAAGAGCTAGCTCATGAAAATAAAAGAGGCCATTACACAAAGAATCCAAGAAATTATTTCAAAATTTTTTACAAGAGTAAGAGTTCCAAAGTCCATTTATTGCAAAATATCACAATGAATCCCCATAGTCTATATTACAAGTCAAGAAGTACAAAAAAAGAAAAAGAGAAAACATAAAATAAAAAACCAACAACCAGATTTGCCTCGTTCTCACACGCTCTATACGAAATGAGCCGCTATTGAAACCAACCAAGTCCTCCATGCTACAAAACTGCTTACGATTGCAAAATCTGTATAATTCTTAGCCAGAATTAACTCACAATCCATAACTTGTTTTCATAGGGAAAAATGGCATGTGCTGCAAATAAACCACGAAGCTACAACAACCTGCATCAATTTACAAGCAAAAAAAAACAAGACCAAACCCAAACTTTTATAGCCAAGACTTTTCACAAAAACCATAGACGGTTCGTCTGTGATTCCCCAGTGAGAATGCTATAACAATTTCAATTTGTTGACCCCACTGACTGACATCACATACAACAAAAGGAGGTAACACGTGAAAAGCTTTACAACGGCAAGTTTCCAAAACGCATCAATACGCATACGTTTCTACACACAATATAGAAAAGTCGTTATCCATCTCACGCACAGAGCCTACAAAACGCCAACAACAAAACACTCACCTCCACTCCTAAAATTACGCACTTCTCTCCCTCGAAAAGGGGGGTCGGCAGAACCAAGCTTATAAAAGGGAGTCCTCCCTCAGTCCTTGGGAAGGAGAAAAAAAGAATATTCTCAATCCTTCTTCATCTTCAAACCAACACTCCAACCTTTAATCTGTTAATAACTCTTCACACAATCCCAAATGAAAAATCCATAACGGAAATCAAAATCAGAGGGAGAAGATCGAGAGATATTCAAATCAGAAACAAAAAGGTGAGTAGAAGAAGAAGGTCAAAATGAAACCCAATATGAGAATAAAAACTTGCGATGACACAAACCTGCAGAGTGAACCGGAACCCTCTTGGTGAGAAGGTTGGTTTGAAATGATCCTCTTCCGTTCTTATTTCTTTCCGCGTTTGATGTTGTTGTTCGACCACGAACCCATTTTCATGGTCGTGTTTTCATAACAGTGAACTAGGAATGGTTTTTACCTTGAAGAAAGCACGTTTTTGCTTGGATCTAATTTTCCATGTTTGGATTTTGAATAAATCTATGTTTTTTTAATTTGATTCAGTGTTGTGTAGATGTTGTACCTTAAAACCCATGACGTGTCATATTTGCACCATCGGTCCGCATATGATAACTTGTGTTTGCTTAAACCGGGCTTTTTGAGGAATAATGGGCCTCTAGTTTACATAAAATCTCTCATGTCCACACTTCAATCAGTTTTTTTTACACCCCTTTCCTCTTATTTATTCCTTTGGTTTTTTTCTTTAAAAAAAGAAGGATTTTAAGTTCTTTTATGGTTTTCCTAATTCATTCTATTGATTTTAATAGTTTGTTTATTTTTCCTTTTTTATGTTTAAGTTCATTCTAGCAATTCCTTTAATTTTCATTTTTATTTCTCTTTTTATTTCAATCTTCCTTTCAATTTTTTTTGGTCGATGAAAAGAAACCACAAATGTCGTCGTTAGTCAAATTATTGATAAATGGCGATGAAACTGAGACCATTTTCTCTTTCACTTTCATTTTCTTCTCTATCTCGATTTTATTTTATTTTTATTGATCAATGATGTTTTTACATTCATAAACGTCAATTTATCGAAGTCGATAACCTTCACTATGTAAAATCTATGGAAAATGATCATTTGGGTCATTTTCTCTACTTTGGGGTCGTGATAGGCTACCTTCGATTAATCGACACGAGTTTATGATTAAGACGAGATCCCACTCCTTTGGTCCGTGCGACACAATTTAATCGGAGAATAATCCTCAATATCATTTCTCTATCTTGTTTTTAGCACAGATATCAATTAAGCGACCTCCTATAGTCCGACTTTCGTCATAAGTCAAACTACGACGGTTTAGCATTAAATTTCGTTTCAAATCAATTCATAAATCGACTAAACACTAACTTTACTTTCTGTCAGTATACAACTGCTTTATTTTCAATCAATATTATCTTGATTATATTATCTTGTTCATATACTTGTTAATATTTATCTTGATATATTATTATGAATATTATCTTGTTTATATTGTTATATATTTTGTATATTATTCATATCTTGTTCATATTCATATCATTCTCATTTGTTCATCTTATTCGCATTCAAAACACCTAACAACTATCGAAACCATAAAATCCTAAATTGGTGGAATGTTGGTTGTTTGTCCGGGTGACGGATCATTGGACTTTTTCAGAAACCCTAGCTTGGAATTTTGTCCGACTTTTTCTCAAGGCTTAGTTTAGGACACCTTGTACACATACGGCTTCCTCTTGGGCTACCTGACAATGACCCCATTTATTTCTCGCAATCCCATGTACTTTATATGTATCCCTCTCCCCATTACCGTGTAATAGTTTAGTTTATTTTCATGCTTGCTTGCTTACTTGTTAAGAAAGATAAAAATAAATCAGGCTAGAACAAGTTTTCAAAATAAAGAACAAATGAGGCTTGATCCAATGTCAAGTCATTTTCAAACTCATTTCAACTTGGACCACCTTAGGGTTTCTCCTTCTCTTTTCGCACCTCTTCCATCAAACCACACTAACCATGTATGTATTGCACCATTGTAATTCAATCGTTCCACGCGTCGCCATTAACCTACCCCGATCTACTGACCACCCTATCTTTTCAAAACTTTTTTCTCTATTTCTTTTGTCTCTATGAGTCTAAAAACCTTGGTCATGTACCAAGTGTATTTCCAAAACTCTTTTCCTAATAAACTTGGATGGTTGTAGAGTGGTTAGGCGAAGGCCTTGTCCTATCCCGAGTGCTTGGCATTACCTTTAGAGTTCACTGTCTTAAAATACTTACCATTCAAGATCAAAACATCTTTAATAAGAGAATAAGTTTCTCTTTGTATTGAACTAAAGAGAGAGCTTTGAGTGAAGACTTCTTCCTCTCAGAGTATTAAGATACTCACTTTAGAGTGTATGGTCTCGATACTCGTCTTTCAATACGAAGACGTGACTATATTTGCCACACCATTTTCATAATAAATCTTTTGAGATAAAGAACTGGGTACTACCCGCAAGGGGTTACTATCCAAGGACTTATTCCACCCTTACAACCAACTGTCAACAAATCAAACGTGACATCTTGCCCCGATGGCGAAAACTATCTCTTTTCAAAAAAGGATAGGTTACGTCTGTTCTACCGTAAACAGGTAAAATCTAAGACTCCATAAGTGAATTACAATACACCTAACTTCTAGAATGTGTACGTTAGCATCATCATAAAGACACCAGTAAACCATAGGGAAAACTACGGCTGCTCTGATTCTTCATTTTTTTTCTAAGTAAAAATACGTAGGCACAAGGGCCCCAATCCTTGTCGAGCACTTTCCCGTCTTTTACCCGTAGTCCTCCAAACTACGTTGACTCTGACTTTCTCATACCTATTGGGAATACATAGGCATAGAACTGCGAAGTCCTACCAAGTCTCCTCCCTCTTTCATCTTCTCTTTTCCTTGTTTCTAACCTTTCTATCTCCCCTTAGAACACTCTTTAAAGCACTACACTTTAGGAAATACCTTCACGCATAGACAAGCAAATCGTTCCCATCGAGTACGATGGATGTGAGGGGTGCTAATACCTTCCCTTCACATAGCCGGCTTCCGAACCCTTTCTCTTGGTTGCGAGACCATCTTATCCATTTTTTTCTTAGAGTTTTCTCGATGTTTTCCCTTCCCCTTTTTGGGATAAATAAAGTTCGATGGCGACTATTCTGTTTCTTCCATCTTCGCCTTTCCATCGTTGCATTTTTCGAGTAGCGACAACTTGGCGACTCTGCTGGGGAACACCTAGCAAGCCAAACCTAGTTTGTTTGTCACATGTGTGATTTATTTGCTTTTATTATTTTATAATGTTGTGTTCCTCTTATCTGTTGGGTTTATTGGGGATGGTTTGTAAGGATAAAGGCTTTCTACCTGAGATTTTCTAGTATACACTAATCTAGGAGGTGGTTGCTTTCTGATTTGCGAGACTTAGGACTCGTTGAGTTGGTTTGACTTCCACCGCTCAGATAAGGCCCCTTTGGGATGATTATGTCTTACGAGTAGTCGTAATGGCGTCTTTATTTTCGACCTGGGAGTCCGTGATTCTGAGGACCTTTTTAGAACCCTATTCCAAAGGTTACTAAAACATAACTCTGTGCTCATGATTTGGTGGGATTACCATCTTACGAATCGTCATTATGATGGAAAACTTTTGAGGGTTAGTGCATGGGACCTTGTTTGAAAACTCTTGGAATTCCCTATTATAAACCAATAGATTTCCCACTCGAGGTGAGGGATATCTCGTTGTTTTGTCTTGTAGGAGCTGTGACCTTGATCCCTACTGTTGATTTGTTCTCATGTGCATTCATAAAGCATTGCATTGCATAACATTCTTACATATCAAGGGACTTAAGAGATTGTGATTATCTCAGATATTGCTGAACATTGACTGATCAAAGAAAAAGAAGCATCAACTCCTTAAAGTTTAAGGAACCAAAATTGGGAGTCATCCAAGATCTTCTGATTGATGTGCCGAAGGCTGTCAAAATCAACTTTCAAGGAAAGCATGGGAAATTACTTCATCTCCTCTATTCTGGAGTGGACGCTTGGGCCTTATTTGTTATGGCTCAATTCTATGATGTTCCGCTCAGATGTTTTACCTTCCAAAATTATCAATTGGCCCTAACTCTTGAAGAATATTCTCACCTGCTGAATATCAAGATTAAGAATCAACCCATTTATACCGGTATGGAAGAAGAACCAAAGACTCCTGTTATTGCTCTCGCTCACTGTATGACTAAGGAAGAGGTAGACACTGGTTTAACCAACAAAGGAGGTACTCAGGGATTCCCTTTGAAGTTTCTTCTTGACAAGGCTGTCCAGTACAAGACTAATGAGGATTGGAAAAGATTTGGTGTCTCTGTTGCTTTAATGATTTATGGGATTGTTCTCTTTCCAAATATAGACAATTTCATAGATATCACTGCCATCACTCTCTTCATTCAAAAGAACCTTATTCCTACCCTCCTTGTTGATACTTATCACTTTATTCATTGGAGGAGTAGGAAGAAGACATGGATGGTCCAATGTTGTTCTCATATGTTGTTCAAGTGGTATGCCTCCCATTTTCCGAAGGAAGGACCGTTTGTGGAGAACAAGGAGAAGCTAAAGTGGTCTAGACGCATTATGTCATTGGTGGCAGACAACATTGCTTGGTATTCCCATGAATACTATGATGTGGAGATTATTTTTAGTTATGGATATTTTGGTAATGTGCCCCTGATTGGAAAAGCTGGCTACATTAATTACAACCTAGTTGTGGCATTGTGTCAATTGGGTTATGCTGTGGAAAACGAGCCTGAGGCAGAGGAAATCCAAAGTTTTTTCTTGCTCACCAAAACAGAAGATCCTGGGTTTGTCAGGAAATTTGCTAGGGCATGGACCAAGATCCATACAAAGGGAAGGAAAGAGATAAAGGCAAAAAAAATGTGTGGCTAAAGAGCCATGCAACAGATGGTTGTTAGCTAGAGTGGCTGAAAAGTTGTTACCATTTCCTCCAGAATCTCCCATGCAAGAGAAACCTTTTGTTCCTACTCATGTATCCATGGAAGAATATGAGAAGCTAAAGCTAGTAGTGGAAAGGTTGACCAAAGAAAACCAAGATCTCTAAGCTGAAATCCACCAAGCTGGTTTAGAAAATGGCCAATTCAAGAGAAAAATGGAGGTTGAGCAAGATCTCTAAGTTGAAAGCAGCAAGAAATTGAAGCTAGAGACAGGTCTAAGGGTCATGCATCAAAATGGATTTGAAGGGGCTGATGCGTCAGTGAAGACCCTTCGACAACGCTTGAAGGAAGCCAAAGAATCTTGTGAAAGAGAATGGCATTTTTGTGAGCTAGCTTCTGATAAAAAGAAGAAGACTAGAGAAAAACTTGAGGCTGACATTGATGATCTCGAAGAGCAACTGAGAAGTGCCTTGACTCTAGTTGAAGATGAGCAACAACTCAAAAAAGAAGCAATGAGGGTTTCATATGTCACTCCTAGCATGTGGAACAATAAGTGCTTAGAGTTGGAGACTGCTCTAGAAGGAAGCTCAACTCAATAAATTGTTGGACACTCATGTGGAATCCCTCTGGTATTATCAGCCGACTCTAGACATGTACCGTGCTAAGTATAATGATCTAGTGGAGCATTGCGACCTCATGATTCGTGATATCCCATGGAGATTGGAAAGTGAAATTCAAGACTTAGAAGGGAACAATGTCTCTCCTTCAGTTCATCACTTCATCCAGCTCTGTGATCAGATGGTTGGCAGATTCATGTTTAAGTCGAAGAATCTTGAAGAGCGCCTCCGAAAGAAGACCTGTTAGTTGTTCAATTCTTTCTTTTGTTGCATAAACTTTTGTATTCAGCTTGTTGAGCAATGGTTAAATCATTTGTATTGGATCTTTCCTTAAATTAATGAAAAAGTTGCTTATTGGTCTCAAAATTATGCATTTTTACTGTTCATTCACAGTTCTATAATACTAATGATAATCACAAGGTCTCGAGAGTCTCTTTAACATCATTCGAACATTGCATATACTTGTGCATCATTTTGCATTCCCTGAAACCCGACCTCACAAACCGCTTGCCATTTCTGCAGTAGAGCAAGCTGACTTCTCGACATTCGTACAATATAAGGAGTAATCAAAGAAGAATCATGGATCAGCTAGAACAAAGCCATGCTGCTATGAGAGAGGAGATGCAAAGCATGAAGACTCAAATCACCCCGCTGATGGAGGTGATTCAGAATATGGCATGAAGCCAAGAAGAAATGTGACAAACAGCGGAAAGAAATGCTAATAACCCACATACTCCTGCTGGCGCAGTTCCAAACACAGATGGTGCAATCCCGATTCCTACTGGAACAGTTCCAACCCTCGTTGGTGTAATCCCTACCCCAGTTGGCACAGTTCATCCACCAGTTGGTGTAGTCCATCCTCCTGGCGGCACGCTTCCACCTCCAGTTCATTACGATGATCATGAGGATTAGACGGTGGATGCGTGTGGGCCACAAAACACTGATTTGGAAAAGAAATTAAATGTTCTACAAGAAACAGTTAGAGTGATGCAAGGTCCTGACGTTCTAGGATTAGACATTGCAGAAATATGCCTTATACCAGGAGTTAAGATACCTCCAAAGTTCACTATTCCAACTTTCGAGAAGTACAAAGGTAATAGCTGTCCCAAGACCCACATAAGGTCTTATTGCAGGAAAATGGTTGCTTACTCAGATGATGAGAAGCTTCTAATCCATTTCTTCCAAGATAGTCTGACTGAGGCTTCTCTGGAGTGGTATATGCAGCTTGAACGCTCCCATGTTAAAAGATGGAAAGAGTTGGCGGATGCTTTTGTAAAGCACTATCAGTACAACACTGATATGGCTCCAAACTGTACACAACTACAAAGTCTAACCCATAAGCCAAATGATTCTTTCAAAGACTTTGCACAAAGGTGGAGAGGATTAGCTATAAGGGTACAACCCCCATTGCTGAAGAGAGAGATGACTGATATCTTCATGGGGACTTTGCAAGGTCCAATTCCTGAACGTCTAGCGTCTACCACTTCCACAGTATTCTCTAAACTTGTCATGGCCGCGGAAAGATTAGAGAGCTTGATAAAAGCCGGAAAGATTCAAAATGCTAGTGGATCCTCGAGCGGGCCCAAAAAGCCGTATCAAGGATTCATTAAGAAGGAAGGAGAAGCTAGTGCCGCTTCTACGAAAAGAGGGAAAACTCATCAGGGTTACCACCATATTGCTGATGTTACACATCAACAATCACTTTATATTCCCACTAGCCAGCCTGTGGCTCAACAACAAACCCGACAACAACAACCATACCAATCAAGAAAAAACCAGTATCAAGGCTAACAAAGATAAAGAAGGCCAGAGAAAAGATTTGATCCGATCCCATCGATGTATGTCAGACTACTTTCGTACCTGTTAAAAGGAGGGTTAGTACAATTGAGGGAAATGAGGGATCCTCCAGCTATCCTTCCCCCTAGTTATGATGTTAATGCACACTGTGAATTTCATTCTGGCGCCCCAGGCTACAGCATTGAAAACTGCAAGACCTTGAAGTATGTCGTCCAAGACCTTATCGACTCAAAAATAATTAATTTCACCAGAAACACTCCAAATATCAAAACAAATCCGATGTCATCTCATCATCACTCTACAAATATGATTGAGAGCTCTAGAGGGATTCGATTAATTTCGAACATTGATAAACTGAAGACACCTCTCTCCATTGTTAAAGAGCAGCTCTTATTGAAAAATATTTGTCCTGGTTGTCCAGCTGATTGTCACATTTGTGTGAGCAATTCTCAAGAATGCATTGAACTGAAGAAAGGTATCCAATTTTGATTGATCAGGGCATATTGGTGGCAGAACAAATTTTAAAGGCTGAAGAGGTTGCCACTCTTGATATTCCTTTTGAGGCGTTGGAAATACCGTATGATGATGAAGGTGAATCATGGAACCCTCCCAACAATTTGGCTTGTATTATGTTAACAATTCCGTGTGATGAAGAAGATTGGGATAATATGTACGGACAGACTCATATCCCTCTACAGATCCCTTATGATGAATCATATGTGTTCCCTTGTGGACAAGATGAAAAACCTCTAAGTATACCTTATGATCCAATTGAGATACTTATGTCTCCACCCTCGTTGAATCAGCTCGTCATCTCAACTCCAGCTTCGTTTCCTTACGAGAGCGCGAATGCTGTTATTTGGTTATACGACGAGGCTGTTTTTCTCAATGGACAGAAGGTTAGAGAGGAGGATATTCTAGAGGAAAAGAAGACTGTGGAAAACATTGTGGGAACTGGTTGCGTCACCAGAAGCGGTAAGATGTTTGCTCCAACAACATCACCCGTCAAAACCAATGGTAATACTAACAAAGACACTAGGAGGCAGGGCACCATTGAACAGGGGTAGTCCTCCAAACAGAAGGTTGTCTCTAATGATGAAGCAGAGGAGTTTCTAAGGATCATACAAAAAAGTGATTGACCAGCTCAATCAAACTCCTTCAAAAATCTCCATGTTGTCATTGTTGATGTGTTCGAAGGCTCACTAGGAGGCATTATTGAAATTCTTAAAGGCCGTTCATGTGCCTCAAGAAATATCGGTGGTACAATTTGAAGAAGTGGTAAGGAACATAGCTTCAGGTCATATTCTAAGCTTCAATGATAGTGAATTACCCCCTGAGGGTAAGAATCCCAGCAAGGCCTTGCACATCTTTGTGGAATGTGTAGATGTTGTGTTCTCTCGAGTTCTAGTTGATATCTGGTCGTCGTTGAACGTATTACCTAAAAGCTCGTTGTGTAAGTTGTCAATTGAAGGGCTTGTGATGAAGCCAAGTCAGGCTATTGTGAAAGCTTTTGACAGAGCCAGGAGAACTGTAATTGGTGAGGTGGATCTCCCAATTAAGATTGGGCCACATACCTTTATTATTACATTTTATGTAATGGACATATATCCTGCCTACAGTTGCCTTCTCGGCCGCCCGTGGATCCATTCAGCTGGTTCTGTAACTTCAACCCTTCACCAAAGGCTCAAGTTCATGATTAACAACCATATGGTTGTCATTGAAGGCGAAGAAGATGTTCTCGTGAGCCATCTTGCTTCTTTTCGGTATGTTGAGGTAGGAGATGAAGTACATGAAACTCCATTCCAAGCCTTTGAAGTGATTAACATCGAGATGATTCATGAGAAGCCTATGTCTTCAATTGTAACCTGGAAGGACGCGAAGACAGTTATAGAAGAAGGTCACCCTCGAGGATGGGGCAGAGTGTTTGAGCTTCCTGTCAACAAGAATGGAGTCGGTCTGGGTTATAAGTAGAAAGTACAAGAGAAGAACACCTTTGATAGAGGTAAAGGACTTGCAACTCCATTAGTTTTTACTAGTGGGGGCATCTCGATGATGGTCAAGTCACATTTCTGGAGACTGAAGACGGTGGGCATGAAGAACTGTGTATGGTGTACCCCAAGGCACCCAATCAAACATTGAACAACTGGAGTATCGTTGAAATCCCCGAAGTTATTCTAGAAGATGAGTAATTCCCTGTTTTTTTGTTTTTCCTAAAAAACCTATGCTCTGCCCAAGGCATATGGATCATGTTGTAAGACCTTTTTCTTTTAAAAAGCACAGACTTATCATCAATAAATGACTTTTGCATCCAATTGCACTCCTTTCCTTTCATTTTTTACTTTTTGGACATAAATTTTTTTTTAAAAGAGGCAATGTGTTTGTTTTCTTCTTCTTCATTTTTCTTAAAATAAAAGCATGAAATCATTCATCATGCAGATCTTCCCCTGTTCCTGTTGACAACGATTCTACTATGGTCCGATATGACTTTGATAATCCAATTTACCATGCTGACGAAGACTGTGAGGAAGATTGTGATCTCCAGAAGAGCTAGCTAGACTGTTAAAGGAAGAGTCAAAGGTCATTCAACCGTATCAAGAAGAGATTGAGTGGGAACTGAAAATAATGTCAAGGAGATTAAGATAGGTGCCGCCTTGGAAGCAGAGGTGAAGACAAAGTTGGTGACGTTGCTACGAGAGTACGTTGACGTGTTTGCTTGGTCCTACAAAGAGATGTCTGGTTTGGATGAAGACATTATAGTGCACAAGTTACCCCTCAAAATAAAATTTCCCGCTGGTGAAACAAATGTTGAGGAGAACGAAGCCAGAGATGTCCTTCAAGATCAAAGAGGAAGTTCAGAAGCAGCTAGACGCTGGTTTCCTAGCAGTATCCAGTTACCCACAATGGATAGTAAATGTTTTTCCAGTACCAAAGAAGGATGGGAAGGTGCGAATGTGCGTTGATTATAGAGACCTCAATAGAGCAAGTCCAAAAGAAGATTTTCCTCTATCACATATTGACGTGCTGGTGGATAACACAGCCCAGTTCTCTGTCTTCTCATTCACAGATGGGTTTTCTGGCTATAATCAGATCAAAATGGCGCCAGAAGATATGGAAAAGACAACTTTCATCACTCCATGGGGAAATTTCTGCTACAAGGTCATGTCGTTTGAACTTAAGAATGTAAGCGCGACATATCAGCGAGCTATGGTCACTCTCTTTCATGATATAATACATAAAGAGATTCAATGCTATGTAGACGATATGATCAAAAAATCCCGAACTGAGGAGGAACACCTAATTCATTTGGAAAAGCTTTTTACAAGACTGAGAAAATTCAAACTGAGATTAAATCCCAACAAATGCACTTTTGGTGTAAGATCTGGTAAACTGCTAGGTTTTATTTTAAGCCAAAAGGGGATTGAAGTCGACCCAGATAAATTCAAAGCTATCCAAGATATGTCAGCGCCTAAAACTGAAAAGGAAGTCTGAGGTTTCCTTGGGAGATTGAATTACATTGCAAGATTCATATCTCATCTAACGACCACTTGTGAAACAATAATTGTTAGAAAGACTTTGAGAAAATAAAAGACTATCTGCAAGAACCACCGATCTTGATGCCTCCAGTACCCGGACGACCTCTGATCATGTACTTAACTGTGTTAGAAGGATCCATGGGATGTGCGTTGGGTCAGCATGATGAAACCGGTGGAAAAGAGCACGCAATCTACTACCTTAGCAAGAAATTCAATGATTGTGAAACGAGATACTCAATGCTCCAGAAGACATGTTGTGAATTAGCTTGGACAGCAAAGCGCCTAAGGCAATATATGCTCACCCATACAACTCTGCTAATTTCCAAGATGGATCCTGTCAAATACATATTTGAAAATCCTGCTCTCACCGGGCGAGTGGCTCGTTAGTAAATGGTACTGACAGAGTATGACATCCAGTATGTCACACATAAGGCTATCAAAGGAAGTGTGCACTCTGACTATCTTGCCCACCAACCTGTGGATGACTACTAATCTATGCGCTTCAATTTTCCTGACGGAGACGTCATGTTTTCCAGAGACTATACAACACTAGGCCCAAACGATGGACCCGAACCAATATCGCGATAGACGCTCGTGTTCGATGGGGCCGCAAACGCTAAAGGCTGTGGAATTGGGGCAATCATTACTTCCCCAACTGGATTTCATCTACCATTCACTACCAGATTGTGCTTCAAGTGTACTAATAATATGACCGAGTATGAAGCCTGTATCTTCGGGATTGAAGTTGTTATTGATAATAGGATCAAGATTCTAGAAGTCTATGGAGATTTTGCGCTTGTCATATGCCAAATTAAAGGGGAATATGAAACACTTGATGTCAAGTTGATTCCTTACCAAGATCATGTCTTGAAGCTAATCCCATACTTTGATGAAATCACTTTTCATCACATTCCCAGGGCAAAATACCAATTGTCAGATGCTCTAGCAACATTAGCATCTATGCTCCAAGTCAAGTGAAAGAATGAGGCACCGTCCATTCATTTAGAATACCTTGACAAACCTGCTTATTGTCGGGAGACCGATGCTACAGAGCTTAAAGTTGATGATCATCCTTGGTTCTATGATATCAAACGATATCTAGAAACACAAGAATATCCAGAAGGCATTACCATCACTGAAAATAAATATCTTAGGAAACTCTCGTTAAAGTTCTTCCTCAGCGGTGATGTGTTATACAAAAGGAATTATGATTCGGTTATGCTCAAATGTGTGGATAGACACGAAGAAGAGCGTATCATAAATCAAGTGCATGAAGGATCTTTTGGGACACACACCAGTGGCCACACTATGGTTAAGAAGATCTTGAGGGCAGGATATTACTGGATGACAATGGAAACAGACTATTATCGGCATGTCCAGACATGTCACAAATTCCAGATCTACGCAGACAAAGTTCATGCTTCACCACCTCCTTTGAATGTGTTGACTTCGCCTTGGCCTTTCGCCATGTGAGGCATAGATGTAATTGGACGTATCGAGCCAACCACTTCCAACAGACACCATTTCATCTTAGTGGCCATTGACTACTTCACCAAATGGGTGGACGTCGTATCCTATGCTAATGTCACTAAGAAACTAGTGACTCGCTTCATTAAGAAAGAAATCATCTTCCGATATGGGGTTCCGAATAAGATCATTATTGATAATGGTTTGAACCTCAACAATAAAATGATGAAGGATTTGTGTGAAAGATTCAAGATCGAGCACCATAACTCGACGCCATATTGCCCAAAAATGAATGGAGTTGTTGAGGCGGCAAATAAAAACATCAAGAAGATCGTCCAGAAGATGGTAAAAACTTATAAAGACTGGCATGAGATGTTGCAGTTTTCCTTGCATGGTTACCTCACTTCAATGCACACTTCCACTGGGGCAACCCCGTTTTCTCTCGTGTATGGCACGAAAGTAGTGCTGCCTATTGAATTAGAGATTCATTCTTTGAGGATTCTAGAAGACGTCAAGTTAGACGAAGCTGAGTGGGTATAAGCAAGACAAAACCAACTTAATCTTATCGACGAGAAGTGCATGACGGCCATCTGCCATGGTCAATTATACCAGAGGCGGTTGAAGAGAGCCTTTGACAAGAAAGTTCACCCACGACACATCGAAGCAGGAGATTTAGTCTTGAGGAAAATTCAACCAACTCACATTGACCCAAGGGGAAAATGGACACCAAACTATGAGGGTCCATATGTAGTGAAAAAGGTTTTCTCTTGAGGAGCCTTGATTCTCTCAACCATGGACGGTGATGATCTCCCATCCCCTGTGAATTCAGATGCAGTTAAAAAATATTATGCCTAAAAGATAGACCCGGTGGACCAAAAAGAAAATCCACGCAAAAATGGGCGTCCCGGTGGACCGTGTAAAAAGAAAAGGTCCAAGCAAAAATTAGGGATTAAAATAAAAGAAATATCTCGGTAGGCTGAAAACCCGAAAAGGGCGGCCTAGGAAAAAGTTAGGGATTCAAAAGGCTAAACTGCATCCTAAAAAGACGTGTGAACTTTCCTCCATGATCTCTGAGCTCCGACGTGAAGAGATCAATTCAATCGTTGCGGTCAAAAGAAAGGGTCTTCAGAGATATACGGATCATAGCAGAATTGAAACTCGATAGAAACCAATTTCTACATTGCCATTGTATTTTTATTTCTCTTTCAAAGCAATTACCTCTTTTAGGAATTGCCTCTTTTTGTAATTTTTCCATTTATGGGTCTTCGTCAATAAAAATTACTTTTATTAAAGTTTCGCTTCTATTTCCTTACCATGTGTTTGCAAGATTTGTTTTATTAGTGATAAGTATTGCACATAATAGCATTGTGATGGAAATGAATTAAGGGATTACTTCTTCTCTTAGGGTAACTGTAGGGTGACCACGACTCCGAGAAATATGCAGGAACACCGTTTGAAACCATGAGGTGGCTTGGCCGAGACAAATCATCTAGCCCATAAGAAACTGTCATTAAATTGGGAGTCTTAGCATCTCCAAAACTTGATTGCATCATGAAGAAACAATGTCGAGAAGTCAAGCTTGTTCCCCATCCGGTTCAAAGCCCAACCACACTTGGCACGCATATCACTCCAGACTCTCTCATATCCCCAGCATTCTGCATACATCTTGCATCATATGCATACCTAAACCTTAGCATACTTCCCCAACACTTGCATTTTCGTGCGTCAGCATTTGCATTTGCATTCCTTTTCATTATGGAACATCATTATCATCAAGCATTCACATACGCAAGCCAGGTTCAGGATCAATCTCGCAGAATTCTAAGACGATCTTCTACCCAGTCAGGGGCACCCTCCGCAAGACCATGGGCTTCCCCCGCAAAATTGTTCAACCTTTTGTTGGGCAAATTCAAGAGTTGCAAAGCAACATTCAGCCCAGCTAAAGACATCTCCTTCGAAGCCGTGAGTGTTCCTCACAAAGTTGTTCAAACTTTTGTTGACCAAGATCAAGAGTTTTAAAGCAAAACTCAGCCTAGTCAGGGGCATCTTCTCCAAAGTTCATGGGCGTTCCTTATGAAATTATTTCAATCTTTCATGGTCAAAGTTGTGACCTCCAAGCAAGTCAGTGGGAGTTCCCCGTTTATTTATTTCAATCCAATCTTCCTCTTAGGCGTTGTTGCACCCCAAAATTTGCCCAACCTTTTTCCTTACTTGGTTTATGTTTTATTGCATTAACATTTGCATAGTTATATCATTTGCATATCATGATATCATTCATATAAAATGGGATCAAGTGTGATTCTTATGAAGAGAAGCCTAGAAAGAGGTTTTATTCAAGATTGAGAAGTTATCAAAGTCATCAGGAGGTGATTTGAGTGCCTAAGAGTTTAGATTCTTGTATGTGGATTTGTTCCTAACTTGAGGATCAATTGAGGACCATCAGAGGGATGTGAAGTGTTGAATATGAGAAGAGGATGTGTATGGAGCCCATATAATTCCTATAGGGCCATGGGAGAACTCAATCAAGTCATTGTATTAGATGCAAGAGCCACATCTGAGGTGTAAGCAATTAGGGTTTCATCTGGGTCAATCCTAGGTCAACTGTGCAATTGAAGGGTGCCAAAGCCTACTTTTAGGTCATGGAGTTCATGAAATGATATGTTGAGACATTTGTGGTGTTGTGCCAAGATCAAGTCAAGAAGAGTCAAGAGTGTGGGAAGTTGCTAAATTAGGGTTTCAGTGTAAAATCCCCTATTTAGTGCCTAACTTCAAGACCACATAAGTCAAGATGCAAGTTTCAAATGGATCCTTGGCCAACATTAAACTTGTATAGCATCTAAATACATTTAATTTGAGTACTAGAAGTCCTAAAGGGGATTTATAGAACTCAAGTTATGGTCCAGACAAGTTACAAGTCCTCAGATGCCTCTGAAATTTGTCTGTGAAAATCATCTGACTTCAAAGCTATTTTTGACCTAGAAGGATGTTTCACCTGAACTTTTGGCCAAAATAAAAGTTGTTCCTCATGATCTTATATTTCTAAATTGTACTAGAAGTATTCCATCTGATTTGTAGAACTCAAGTTATGAGGTTTACAAGTCAGGGGTATTTTGGGAAAGTGAGATTATAGGCCATTTTCAATCATAGGTAAAAATCTCCAACTTTCACTTGTCAAATGGATTTTTGTTCAACATGAAACTTGTTCAAAACGTGGTTTTTAGGCTAACCAAGAAGTCATGATGGATTGATTTGGCTCATAGCAAGATTTGTTTTGAAATGGCTTGAAAAAGGGAGATTTTCAAAGGATTCAGTTGAAAAATCCAAATTAATGGTTAAGTGACCAAAACATGTCAAATAAGTATTCATTTTGATTGGAAATTTCATTTTAAACACAATGACATTGGTGGATTTTTGAGTTTAGGAAAATTTTCTCAAGTTACAATGGTGTTTCTTCATGTGCAAGTTACACATCCAAATTCTTCACAAAGGCATTTCAAGTGCTCCTTTTGGTCTGAATACATTCACAAGGCAATTTGCAAGTGATTAGAAGCTTCTAGAGCAAGCTCCATGGCAAAATTCATGACTGTCACATGGAGATTTTGAAGAGAAAAACAGAAAAAGGAAATGGCTGGATTGGGCTCCAATTGGATTCAAAAAGCCCATAGATATGTTCTATTTAAGTCCTTTGATGATTTTAGAATCATTTTGATGCAATTTTCGTGGCTGGAGCAGAGATAGCAAGTTCATTTTCAAGCAAGCAAGTGAGAATCGAGTTTTGATTTCCAAGCTAATTCAGAGCAAATTGAAGGTTGAGGACTCTTTCTCTTGCATCACTGATCGTGTCTGGAGAGTTTTGAAGCAAGAAACAAGTTCTAGCTACCTCTGTTAGTGGATCTATACCAGGTTAGTAAACTTCAAAATTCCTCTTGATCTAGGGAGATGTAGTTCATGTTATGCATGTGGTTAGGATCTAATAGAGACATAGGTCGTTTCTGGATTGAAATTGGAGCAATTAGAGACAATTTAAGTTGAAGTGCATTTTCTGTTTGGACACGAGTTGGTTTGATCTTAAGGAATTAAGTGAGATTGGATAGATCAGGTTAATGTATGAAGTGTGAAGATCATTTCTATGCAATTAGATTAGGATTTGGTGATGATGAGAGTTATGACATATTTTGGAATTGGATTCGATTTGAGAGATCCATAAGGATTCATGATGTTTGGAGTTCATATTTGTAATTTACGTGAAAAATTGAGCAAGATTGGTGTAAAGTTTGTTGGATTTGGTCACCTGTGAATAACGTCTCACCGGAGAAGACGGTTGTTTCCACCGTGAGAGCCACCGGAGACTGTTCCCCCTCGCCTGAGTTCTAAGGAAGAAGATGATGTTCTGACCATCAAATCAAGCTGGAAGTTGGACTTGGTATTGAGATCGTGTGGTTGAGATTTGAGCTGAGGATTTGCCTCCAACACAAAAACGCTGCGTTTCATTAATCCCAGTCAGCGTGTGATTGGGATGCTTGCGTGGACGTGCTCTCTGCCTTTGGATCAGATTAACTTGTCAAACAATCCAAAGCTCATGTTATTTTCCTGGTTTTAATTTCTTTTATTTCATTTTGATTTTATTTTTAATGCAAATTGATTCCAAAAATCACAATAAATCCATTTTTGATCCAAAAAATATTTTAAAAATATCTCTATGCTCCTGATTAAATTTTTGATTTTATGGGATCAATAAATGGCATTTTCATGTTTTTTTTCAATTTTATTTGATTTTTCTCATTTTGTCTATTTCTTTAATTTTTGCATAATTGTCCATCTGCCTTGTTGATTTTGGTGTGACCTTTTGGTATTGAATCTGGTTGTGATTTTTGAGTATGTTGTAGGTTAGATGTGTATGCTCCCTTAGGATTTTTAGTAGATTTTTAAGACAATTGTAGGTTCTGTTTTAGGTTAGATGTTTAGAGCCTTCCCAAACTTGTGGTTTACCTTGACATGTTTCAACTTAGGAATTGTTTAGTGGACCTAAAAGTTGATTTAGGCTTTGATATTTGAACCCTAGAATTTTAAAACATGCATGTTCCCCTAGGAAATTTATTAGAAGTTTACAACTTAGTTTTCTATTTTAGGTAGAATTTGCAAGTTGGTTGTGCATGTGGTGTTCCATCTTTGGTGCCTTGCTTTGTTTGGTCTTGTTGGTGGCTTTGGAGCTTGAAGTGCTTGGATTCCTTTTTGGAGGAGCTTCTGGACATCTTGTAGCTGTTGTGGTTTGTCTTGTGGAGCTTGGAGTTGAAGCTTTCTTTCTCTTTTAGGGGCTTTTTAGAAGCTTATAAGATTAGGGTTTAGGAAGAGCCATTAGAACTAGTTCTTCTTCTTTCATCAAACATAGAATGCATTGTTTGCTTCTATCCTATCCTATGATGAAAAGTCCTCTTAATGAAGCTCCATCTCTCCTTTGGAGGTATGAGTGGCATGCCTTGAAGAGTAGAACTTTTGAGGATGCACTTTCTTTTCATGTTGCTTCCTGATGAATTCCTTTGGTTTTCATCAGGTTTCCTAACATTGTAACTTGATCTCAATGATGATTTCTCTTCTTGTGGAGCTTGCTAGATCTTGAAGATGAAGAATTGAAGAAGCTTAAAGGTAGGATCTAGCTTGAAGATGAAGCCATTTGTTGTCAACTTTGCTGTCAAGAGGTTTGCTGTTCAGAGCTATTGTTGAAGGTTGAAGTTGATGTCTGTGGAAGACTGTTGTTGTTGCTTGGGCTACTTTCTCTATTTTTCTTGTTGTATTGTCTGTTTGCTTATGTTGATTACCTTTAGGTTTTAGGTAGAGCTTGTCTCCCCTTGCCTTTTGTTTTCTTAGGATTGAGGTTGAACCGGACTCCCTTGCCTCGCTTGTACTGTTGCATAGCATGCATTTTACTGTTTACTGTTTACTGCTTGCTTTCTTTTGCTGTTTTCCCCTAGGATCTATGATTTCCTCTGTGCAAGAGGGAATTATGACAGACATTAGGTTTTGTAAACCATGCATGATAACTATAGGTAGATTCCCTTTCAACCATAGTCTTTGGGTGTCTTTCTCTTCTCATCTCAAAACAATTCAAAAATACAGTAATAAGGTTAATTGAAGTCGTACGTTACGAGCCTTAAGCTATCTGGGAAAATTTTGGTGGAGGGTCTCTCTCCAGTAATCTGGGTGTTTAGTGTGGTACCCTTTGGGTGACATACGAAGCGTTCACTCCTGGGTCATAGTCTCTAGTGCGACTGAGATTGCAAACATCCTAAAAAACAGTTCTTTCGTAAAAAAACTCAAACAAACATTCAAACTCTATTTTTGTCCTCTTGGACCCTTAATCAGGAAAACCCTTTCTTAAGGAGATAAAAAACTGTCAGACAAGCTTGTGTCTTGCGTAGCCCGAACTACGTTTGCTCTGATCTTTCATGCCGTATGAAAGTACGTAGGCACGAGATGTGATATCTCGGCGAGCAACCTTCCCCTATAACCCGTAGTTAGGTGAACTACGTTGACTCTGATTTCTCGTTCCAGACGGGAATACGTAGGCATAAAGTGCGATACTTTGCCGAGTCATTTTCTTTTCTTTTTTAGACCAGACCTTTAGAGTAGATAGATAAACGTACCCTAGATAGAAAACAAGCGTGGATCCTGTCGAGTACGACGGACGTGAGGGGTGCTAATACCTTCCCCTTGCGTAACCGACTCCCGAATCCAGGATTTGGTTGCGATGACCATTCCTTTCCCTCTTTGCGTTAGGTTTTCTCTGAGCGTTTCCTTTCCCTCTCTTGGGATAAATAATGCACGGTGGTGACTTTTCTGTCATAGCCGGCGCCGATTTTCGCAGTAGCGACAGGCGTCCCTCAGTGAGTTGTCTCCAACAGACTTAAAGTTTTGTCAAATGTCTTACTATCATCCTTTTGGTGATAGTCGAACCTCATCAGTTCAACCCAGCCTGCATCCTTTTGGTGTTGGTTGCCCTCATGATTGGGAAGCTATTATCATCCTTTTGGTGGTAGTAACTTATGTGTTTCACTTCGTCATCCTTTTGGTGATGAGTCTGTCATCCTTTTGGTGCCAGATTGTGCGAGTGTTGCTCTACCATCCCTTTGGTGGTAGTAGCCGATGTGTGCTTCTCTCTATCATCCTTTTGGTGATGGGTCTGTCATCCTTTTGGTGCTAGATTGTGCGAGTGTTTCCCTACATCCTTTTGATGTTAGGTCCGTGTGTTTTTCGTCCCATCATCCTTTTGGTGATGGCGGCCTTTTTGCTAGTTACTCACTGTCTACTCGAGGGTAGACCTTAATCCGTTATTTCATTTCCCAAATACTTCTTTTCTTTTTAGAAAAATTTGAAGTCTTCTTCATATCTAATCATCTTATACCTCAAAAGGATGAATGGTGTAACAGTTCATCTTATTAGGTTTAAGCCAATTAGATAGGGGTATTTTTCATACCCCAAATTTGTCCTACCTATACATAATTTCCATCTGTACTTCCATCCACTAACCATTATTCAAAAAATGTGTTGCTCCCGCTCATGTTCCATACTCAGGGTATCACAGGATTGAGATTAATCTAATTGAGGTTCGTTTAAGGCCTATTAGTATGAGTGTGTGAACACATTCATGATCGAAGATCAGTCTAACCTAAGTGTGGTCCGACCAGTTTAGTTTCAAAATCAAGGCTTGGGTCTGGTTGATGTGGGTTTGAGATTCCAGTTAGGTTCTTATGACAATTCAGGTTATCTATACGGGGATCAAGTTGTCAGGTTATATCAAGTTGTAGGGCTTCATGGCTAAGGATCGTCGAGGAGCAATTCATTTTAAATCAAGGATTATTGGAATTTGGTCCTTAGTGCATTTATGAACCCAATTCAAGTGTAGTGTTGGGACGTGCATATCTGGTTTTAGGTTGCGGATTATACTTCAAGTTATGTTCCACTAATTTCAAGGCATCTTTTTGTTTGTTTGGTTCATTATGAAGGATTTAGTGTATTGGTATTCAAGTGATCAGGTGCAGATTAATTCATTGATTCGAAGTCTCAATTTATTCCAAGTCCGAGGTTAATTCAAGAGTTACTTTGATTTAATGGTACATTTCCTTCAAGATGCATGAATTATTTATGATAGGTTTCTTTCATGTCAAATTCAAGAAGCATGAATGATTTATGATAGGTTTCTTTCATGTCAAGTTCAAGAGCATAAGTCAATAATTAAAGTGGAAGGTGCATGGTTCAAATTGCAAGTTATCTAAAGTGACTACACAAAGATCTAGCTCATGAAAATAAAAGAGGCCATTACACAAAGAATCCAAGAAATCATTTCAAATTGTTTTACAAGTATAAGAGTTCCCAAGTCCATTTATTGCAAAATCTCACAATGAAGGCCCATAGTCCATATTACAAGTCAAGAAGTACAAAAAAAGAAAAAGAGAAAAAAATACCAACAACCAGATTTGCCTCGTTCTCACACGCTCTATACAAAATGAGCCGCAATTGAAACCAGCCAAGTCCTACATGCTGCAAAATTGTTTACGATTGCAAAATCTGTATAATTCCAAGCCAGAATTAACTCACAATCCATAACTTGTTTTCTTAAGGAAAAATGGCATGTGCTACAAATAAACCTCCAAGCTACAACAACCTGCATCAATTTACAAGCAAAAAAAAAGACCTCGCCCCAAACTTTTATAGCCAAGACTTTTCACAAAAACCATAGACAGCCTGTCCGCGAATCCCTAGCGAGAATGCTATAACGATTTTAGTTTGTTGACCCCACTGACTGACATCACATACAACAAAAGGAGGTAACACGCGAAAAGCTTTACAACAACAATTTTCCAAAACGCATCAATACGCATACATTGCTACACACAAAATGGAAAAGTTGTTATGCATCTCACGCACAGAGTCTGCAAAACGCCAACAACAAAACACACACCTCCACTCTTAAAATTAAACATTTCTCTCCCTGGAAAAGAGGGGTCGGCAGAAGCAAGTTTATAAAAGGAAGTCCTCCCTCAGTCCTTGGGAAGGAGAAAAAAAGAATATTCTCAATCCTTCTTCATCTTCAAACCAACACTCCAACCTTCAATCTGTTAATAACTCTTCACACAATACCAAAAGAAAAAACCTATAACGGAAATCAAAATCAGAGGGAGAAGATCGAGAGAGATTCAAATCATAACTAGAAGGTGAGTAGAAGAAGAAGGTCAAAACGAAACCCAATCTGAGAATAAAAACTTGCGACGACACAAACCTACAAAGTGAAGCGGAACCCTCTTGGTGAGAAGGTTGGTTTGAGATGATCCTCTTCCGTTCTTATTTCTTTTCGCGTTTGATGTTGTCGTTCGACCTCGAACCCATTTTCATGGCCGTGTTTTCATAACAGTGAACTAGGACTAGTTTTTACCTTGATGAAAGCACGTTATTGCTTGGATCTACTTTGCCATGTTTGTATTTTGAATAAATCTATGTTTTTTAATTTGATTCAGTGTTGTGCTGATGTTGGACCTTAAAACCCATAATGTTTCTTATTTGCACCATCGGTCCGCATATGATAACTTGTGTTTGCTTAAACCGGGCTTTGTGAGGAATAATGGGCCTCTAGTTTACATAAAATCTCTCATGTCCACACTTCAATCAGTTTTTTTTGACACCCCTTTCCTCTTGTTTATTCCTTTGGTTTTTTTCTTTAAAAAAAGGATTTTAAGTTCTTTTATGGTTTTCCTAATTCATTCTATTGATTTTAATAGTTTGTTTATTTTTCCTTTTTATGTTTATGTTTATTCTAGAAATTCCTTTAATTTTGATTTTTATTTCTCTTTTTATTTCAATCTTCCTTTCAATTTTTTTCGGTCGATAACGAAACCACAAAAGTCGTCGTTAGCCAAATTATTGATAATTGATGGTGAAACCGTGACCGTTTTATCTTTCACTTTCATTTTCTTCTCTATCTCGATTTTATTTTATTTATATCGATCAATGAAGTCTTTACATTCGTAAACATCGGTTTATCGAAGTCCATAACCTTCACTATGTCAAATCTATGGAAAATGACCATTTGGGCCATTTTCTCTACTTTGGGATCGTGATAGGCTACCTTCGATTAATCGACATGAGTTTATTATTAAGACGAGATCCCACTCTTTTGTTCTGTGCGACACGATTTAATTGGAGATTGATCCTCAATATCATTTCTCTATCTTGTTTTTAGCACGAATATTGATTTACGCGACCTCCTATTATCCGACTTTCGTCATAAGTTGAACAACGACGATTTAGCGTTACATTTCGTCCCGATTCAATTCATAAATCGACTAAAAACCACTAACTTTACTTACCGTCAATATACAACTGCTTTATTTTCAGTCAATATTATCTTGATTATATTATCTTGTTCATATACTTGTTAATATTTATCTTGATATTATGTTGTGAATATTATCTTGTTTATATTGTTATATATTTTGTATATTATTCATATCTTGATCATATTCATATCATTTTAATTTGTTCATCTTATTCGCATTTAAAACACCTAACAACTATCGAAACCATAAAATCCTAAATTGGTGGACTGTTGGCTGTTTGTCCGGGTGACAGATCATTGGACTTTGTCAGAAACCCTAGCTTGGAATTTTGTCCGACTTTTGCTCAAGGCTTAGTATAGGACACCTCGTACACACACGGCTTCCTCTTGGGCTACCTGACAATGACCCCATTTATTTCTCGCAATCCCATGTACTTTATATGTATCCCTCTCCCCATTACAGTGTAATAGTTTAGTTTATTTTCATGCTTGCTTGCTTACTTTTTAAGAAAGATAAAAATGAATTAGGCTAGAACAAGTTTTCAAAATAAAGAACAAATGAGGCTTGATCCAATGTCAAGTCATTTTCAAACTCATTTCAACATGGACCACCTTAGGGTTTCTCCTTCTCTTTTCGCACCTCTTCCATCAAACCGCACTAACCTTGTATGTATTCCCCAATTGTAAGTCGATCGCTCCGCGTGTCGCCATTAACCTACCCCGATCTACTCACCACCCTTTCTTTTCAAAACTTTTTTCTCTATTTCTTTTGTCTCTGTGAGTCTAAAAACCTTGGTCATGTAGCAAGTGTATTTTCAAAACTCTTTTCCTAATAAATGTGGATGGTTGTAGAGTGGTTAGGAAAAGGCCTTGTCCTATCCCGAGTACTTGGCATTACCTTTAGGGTTCATTGTCATAAAGTACTTACCATTCAAGATCAAAACATATTTAATAAGATAATAAGTTTCTCTTTGTATTGAACTAAAGAGAGAGGATTGAGTGAATACTTTTTCCTCTCCGAGTATCAAGATACTCACTTTAGAGTGTGTGGTATCGTATTTCAATACGAAGATGTGACTATATTCGCCATACCATTTTCACAATAAATCTTTTGAGATAAAGAATTAGGTACTACCCGCAAGGGGTTACTATCCGAGGACTTATTCCACCCTTAAAACCAATTGTCAACAAATAAAACATGACATCTTGCCCCGATGACAAAAACTATCTCTTTTCAAAAAATGATATGTTACGTCCGTTCTACCGCAAACAGGTAAAGCCTAAGACTCCACAAGCGAGCTGCAATACACCTAACTGCTAGAATGCGTACGTTAGCATCGTCCATAAAGTCACCAGTAAATCATAGGCCGAACTACGGCTACTTTAATTATTCACTTTTTTCTAAGTAAAGATACGTAAGCACAAGGGCCCCAATCCTTGTCGAGAACTTTCCTGTCTTTTATCCGTAGTCCTCTGAACTACGTTGTCTCAGACTTTCTCATACCTGTTGGGAATACGTAGGCATAGGACTGCGAAGTCCTACTGAGTCTCCTCCCTCTTTCATCTTCTATTTTCCTTGTTTCCAACCTTTCTCTCTCCCCTTATAACATTCTTTAAAGCAATACCCTTTAGCAAAACCTTCACACATAGACAAGCAAATGGTTCCCATCGAGTACGATGGATGTGAGGGGTGCTAATACCTTCCCTTCACATAACCGGCTTCTGAACCCTTTCTCTTGGTTGCGAGACCATCTTATCCTTTTTTTTGTTGGGGTTTTCTTGATGTTTTCCCTTCCCCTTTTTGGGATAAATAAAGTTCAATGGCGACTCTTCTGTTTCTTCCACCTTCGCCTTTCCGTCGTTGAATTTTTTGAGCAGCTACAGCCAGGGTTATGTATCTCCTAGCTACTTGAAGGGACTTTGAGCAAAAGACACAGTGGGATAGCCGTACAGTCAAATAAGGTATGTGTTCTCAATCTGAAACATCATCAGTTTTTTTGTCAAAGAAGTGTGTTATGAATTGAGAGTATGTGGCTTTGGTAGATGCAGAACCTATGGAATCATCGGATTCTAGGTCAGGATCATAGGGGTTTCCATTGGGTTTAAGACCTGTGATAACGACTATGTCGAAGAGTGTAGGGGTCATCATCCCACAATAGAGATAGAAAGTATAGTGGGTATTGTCCCAAAAGTACAAGGAAGAAACCAACATAATCTGAAAATAATCAAGACTTGTTTTCGACATCATAATCAAGTCTTAGATTCCCAGGTTCTTCCAGGTTTGGGATTTGACTTTCTCTATTTTCTCTAGCTAGTTCATATAATCGTCAGAATATTTGAAAGATGGGGTTTCTCTAAAAACTCTAAAACTATTATTTATATACCTCAAATCTATGTTGTTTAATACTATCGCATCAGAAGAAGTTTTCTCAACCCTAGTTTTGTTTTCCTGGCCTTTGGGTTTTGATTTATGGTAAAAGGGGGAAAAGTCCCTAGATTTAAAATGATCAAAACTAAGAGAAGGCAAAGGACAACATAGTGCATGTATTTTACCAGAAACATTAAGGGGAATGAGTACCTGAGATTCATATATCTTCCTCTTTTCTTCCTCAAGTGGTTTGGGGAGGAACTATTGGTTTCTCATCATCATTGGCGCTAACAATGTGTCAAAGGGAGGAAGTTGGGAAATCTTCTTCAGGTCTTTAGATTTATGGATTTTCTTGGAATGTTAAACATTGGTGGTTGAAGATGGCATTGTTAAGATTTGAAGAGAATTTGGGTTTTGTTTGGAAGTTTGGAAAGTGTAGAGGGAAAGAGAGTGTTTGAAGATTTTTTGGGAGTGTAAAAGCTAAAATAATTAAGTTTGGAACAATTTATAAGCTAATGGGAGTTCAAAGGACCTCAAATCAGCACTAAAGAGCTTATAGTTAGTGGGACATATGTCCCACAAGGGCCGTTTGATGAAACGTGGGCAGGTAATGCCTAGTGCACGATTTCCTAGGATCTAGGAATCGTGATGATGGTTAGAGATTGTGGCATGCTTTGATGAGACGTTTTTCAGAAACTGCTATGATAATCATGATGTCATGAGTTTTTGGAATAGTAAGAGACATCAAAAACATGCAAAATTCATTCGAGGCGTCGAATGATACTATCAAAAAATGTCTTTTTCTTCATTGATGTCGAAAATGACATTTTTTTGGGGCAATTTGTTGGCTCTTAATTTCGACGCCTAAATGGAATTAAAAGTAGGAAATAGAGTTCCTAAAGAAATTTAATTATTTCGACTAGAGCCATATTTCAGAATTGGAGTCGAAGGCGTCCTTTCGCCAGAAGAATCTATGTTATGCACTTAGAGATATTTCTCAACAGTTGGAAGATTTGATTCAACAGAGCTGTCACTAAGGATATTTCGGAAAGATCATTTGAATTCAAATAAAATAGGGAAAGTTTGTTTTCATCTATTCCATAAAGGAGACACGTTGAGCGCTTCTAGGATTCGAAGGCATGTGTTGCGGTCAGAATCAAATATGAAGCTGTTGATTAACTTGAATCTTAATTCATTGAAATTCACCACCGAGCTTTGATTTATCCAAAGGAAAGGTTAAAGAAAGAAAAACCTTTTGCGCGATATAACAACAACGCTAGAGTTTCAGGGGTCGGGGTTGGTTATGCCTAGGGTAGCAATTCACATCCCAAACATCTGTAGTACTCAACAGGAACTTTTTGTGTATATGTATGCTAAGTTATCTAAGTTGTTGTTTTCTAGGGTCATGGGATCAAGATTAAGGTAAAGTTTGAGGTAAACACCTAAGGATATTTCTAAGTTTGCTCACAAAGATATCACATCTTATGCCTATATATCCTTACTAAGATGGAATCAGAGCAACCGTACTTCACCTCACTAAAGTTGAGGAATACTTGACTATGGTCAAGACTCCAAGGGGGGGAAAACATAACAAAGTTTTTATAGAGTTTGACAAAACTCTCTAGATCTAAGTTTAAAATTCAAGGGGATTGACATTGACAAAAGCCAAGAGGGGAGTAAGTAATCATGACAATAATCCTTACATAGAAAGATAAGGCCGAGCTTGTGACAACATTAAGCAAAGATGATAACACGACAACTTGATGAGAACTGACAAGTTCCATCACTGGGGAAACAAACTTGATAAAGATAAAGATAAACAAGTAGGATCAATTAAAAATTGAACATAAAAGTCATGGCAACAACCAAGGTTTTATGATTTAACATTACAATGCTCAAAGATCATGAAGGTAACAACCAACAAGGGCAGGCATGAAACATGTGTAACAACAACATTTTCATCAATGGTATTCAAACAAAACTCATGCAAACAAGTTACAACTTAAATCAAACATGGTATATGAATCAATTAAATACAAATGTAACGCATTTAATCATATTCAAGACATATTGATGACAATCAATCATGGATAGGCAAGAAATGTAACAACAGTTCAAGCATGGATTCAAACTTCACAAAGAGAAAGATAAAAAAGATTCATGGTAAATTTCAAGGCAAGAAAAACCCAAAAAATATTATGGTTCTAACAAGACACATAAAAAAGTAATATGGGGGTGAAGGATCATGTTCATGAGGTTATAACATCAAGAAACATATCATGGTTTACAAAGAAGTTTCAAAGCATACTTTTCACATTCATGCATTCACAAAGGCAAGTATAATCATGGAAAAGAAAAAGAGCCATGTGTTTTCAAACATATAAACATGTTATAAATTCAAAAATTATTCATACAATATCCATCTTACAAGAAATATCATGTACTATGTCAAGAAAGTTCATGAAAACCAAAGAAAATCCTAAAAAAGACCATGTCATTCAAGTGGACCAAAGTATTTCAAAAATAAAAATTTTTGAATTTTTTATTCACACATTAAACCTATACATACTAAGGAGAATAGTGCAAAAAGAGTGGCATCAAAATGATAAAAATCAAAGAAGTTATGCACATTTGAAAACTAGGCAAAAAAACAAGGCAAGCAAAACCAAGGCAAGGGCGATTTTGCAAGAAGGGTCATAACTCACTCAAAACTTAATCAAATTGGATGAAATAAAAAATAAAATTGTGTATTTTTTATCAAGGAGTCCAATGATGGTGGTGGTTTTCTTAGATCACGCACCATGTGAAAAACTCGATAGCATCATTGAAAAAGACATGTTATGTGCAAGAGCAATGTGAAAGTCCAAAGTACATGTTCTAAGCAGCAAGTAATGATTCAAACACAAAATATGAGACATATAGAGAGTTCTTACAAGCATCATACATCAATAGAAATTCTAATTTAACAGACGGCATTTTTAGTGGCAAAAATAGCAAGCTTGTGCAAGAGCAAAGCAACAGACAGAAATGTACCAATTCAGTATCAACTAAATGATCAAACATATCACATATGACCTATAAATGATGTTTACAAACACCAATCATCTATGCCTAACCAAAATCAACAAGTTGCATATTGAAATGACACTTAAAGTAAGCTAACAAGCCAAACCAAAGGGACAATCACGAATACCCAAGTTTATGAGCAAGAAATAGTTCAAACATGACCTATAAAGTGTATCTAGCATGTTCATAATCAGTGTACATCAATATTCAGCATGACTTTAAAAGTAGCAAGTTGGAACACTTACCTCTTGTATCTTTTTCAAGTCAATGCACCAAATAATAAAACTACTTGATGGATGATGATCCAAGCAGCTCCAATATGTTCCAAATTAGGTGTTCAAATGATGAGAACTCCTCCAAGATCATTGTCTTGACATAATGCCTTCTTATGCAAGAAAACACCAAAAGCTTCAAAGTGAAACTCTAGAAAATGGTGTTACAGAACTTTTATGATGCCACAAAATGTTTAAACAACTTATATGGAGAGTGTCTTAAGTGTTAGAATGATTGGAAAAGGGTTGGTTTGGTTCTGGTCTATGAAGATGCAGAAAAGTCAAATTTTCAAGGTATGAGAGTTGAATTTTAGAATGTGAGGTTTTCTAGTGAATGTGAGGGTTTGGACAGCTTCAATGCATCATATGTGATGTGTTTGAGGTGTTGGTTCAAGTTTTTGGTGGCTCTATTGAGTTGTGGTAGAGTTTTTGCATGGAAGATTTTTCTTCACAAGGTAGCAACTTCTACCACTTGCAAGAAGATGGTGATTAGAGAAATGAGAGAGATTAAACTTGGTTTCTAGTTGGTTCTGGTGTATTTTGGATGTTAGGAGTGTGTTCTATTTATAGGCAAACTTGGAGAATGAGAGGTATGGGCAGATTGTGCCAACTTGTCAAGTTTGCCCTTTTTGGAGGAAAAATAAGCAAATCCGACTTGGGATTTATTTTTTGAGCATGAACAACCTTCCTATGTGTTTCAACATCACCAATGTCCAGCAAATAGTTGACATGAAGTGAATGAAAGAGAGTAGCTGATGCAGTAGCTGAGGTGTAGCAGAAAATGCAAAAAGTTTCTCTCTTCTTGCCACTTGCATCCACTTGCTTGAATAAACAAATCAAATAATTCAATCTTTGGTTTTTGCTCATGGTAATCCATTTTAATCTCATCAATTAAGTCCCTAAACATCATAGAATGAGTTAAACAAGTGATTAGAAGAGGTTCGAGTGGTTTATGCATCAAAATGCAAGTGCTGAACTTGGTTTTGTGACATGAAAAGTCCCTAACATGCTCTCTTCGATTCTCCCTAACCACAAAGGCTGTGAAAATGATCTTGTACTTTTTAAAAAGCCCCAAATATGATCTACAATGTTCATGTCCAAAGTTCAGATTCCAAAGGGAACTAGGTCAAGAATCTTCATGATGTTGGCTGCAAAACTTGACTTACAAATAAAAAAAACAAGAAAATTTTCTAAGTGTGAAGATCCTTCACAACTTGATGAGCTCATAACTTAAAATCTATGAATTTTAGACATCAACCCTCTATAACACATTTGTAGGATTTCTCAAGAGCTTTCCAACCAACTTTGGACCACTCAATTTGGATGTGTGTTATATCCCAAATTTTGACCCCTAGATTCCATCGTCATTCAAGGAACATCAGCATTGTTTATCTAACCTTAACTCCTTCCAAGTTTGATCTTTGTTAAGATACAGATGAATTAGGGTTTCACACAGTCAGGAATCAGGGTTTCTATGGTTGGATCAGTCAAGGCTTTGGACTGATTATACATGTAGCAACTCTCTACATCATCAAGGATACTACATTGGATCAAGTATGAATCCAATTTGAGGTTGTCCCCCAAGGAAAAAGAACAGTACAGTCCAAGACCCCAGATTAGGGTTTCTGATTGGAAAAGTCAACTATAGTTTGACTTTTGATTTAAATGGCATTCCAATGGTGGAATCTTAGTCTATAAAGCTCATATAAATTATCGAAGTCCCCTCAAGAAGTTTAAAGGCCTCAGGGAACCCATAACACTAACAATTAATTCAGAGGTTTTCGATCGTTCGGTTCGTCTGACTGAAAAGTCAACTTATTGGCCAACAGGGTTTTGACCTAAAATTGAAGACAATTATGTTTCCAATTTTATGTCATATCTAATCATGAATTTTGGTGACCAGTGGATCAAGAATTGAGAAGTAATCGAAAAGTCGGGAAATTAGGATTTTGAAAGGGGCTAAGCCATAACTTCCTAACCACACATCCAAGTGGAGTGCTTCAAATCTTGTTGGAAAGGTCTTGAGAAGTCCTACAAAAGTGCTACACTGACCTATGTTCAAAAAATGAATGCATTTTGAGTTATAAGCAAAAACAAGGCAAGAGGGGAAAACACTTAGGAAAATTTCATGTTTTTGGTACTTTTAAGTCAATTTTTCAGCCAGCTTCAAGGGGATTTTTGACATAGTTCCACTTGGAATTTGAATTTGTGTAAAACAAGAATATTGTAAAAAAATGTTTAGGGATTTCCAAAAAGTATAAGGAATCCTCCATAGCATTTGTGAGCTAGGAGTTTTGAAGAGAGGAAGTGAAGGTCAAAAAGCTTGAAATCCAAAATTTCAACTTGTAATGATATGATACAAAACCAATTATTTGCTGTCAATATGGTTGTTTAAGGTTTATTATTTGCAAGATAGATTCTAAACAAGGTGTTACACAAAAAATCCAAAGATTACTCAAAGATTAAAGGTTGGAACCAAGAGAAACTTCCATTTATGGCATAAAGTGATCAATGCTATTTTGATAAAGCACCACTTTCCCTCAAAATCTGCCTTGAGCCACTCCCTTATCTCCTTCCACACTCCAAGGTACATCTCAACATCAGAAGCATGTCCTAAAGCCAGCAAGCTTTGTACTTAAACACATGAATCAAGGAAAGTCATCATTGCTAGCTAGTTGGTTCTCAAATGGACTAGTTAGCAAGAGATTTGGAAACCAACCAGATCCTTACTCTCCACTCTCCCTATAAATAGCACACTCTCTACACATCAAAGACACCAGAACCAACATCAATCCAAGCATAAACAACTCTCTTTTTTCTGTTTTCCATCTTTCTTGCTAACTAAAAAAACTCCAAAAACCACAAAATTCGCCTTGAGCAGAATTCACCCTAAATCCATTTCCAAACACCAAACCTCTCCATAAACACTTCAAGCAACCCATAAATGTTGTATTTAAACTACCTCAACCACTATTTCCACCAGAAACATCTTTTTCCCAAAATTTAACTGTTAAACCAAAAAAGATTGACTTTCTGCATTATTTAAGAGATCCTTCTGTTCAAGGTTGTTCCAAATCATCACAGCTCAACTGTACAACCATTTCCAAAATCTGACACAAAAATCCCTTGGCTACTTCTAGCCTAAGTTAACCTATTTGCATAAGGAGCTGCTTAGAAGGAACTTGAACTTTGTAGATACTAAATTGGAGGTTTAGAAAAGTTGCTCAACTCATTTTTACTTAACTAGAAGCTTTGCATAAATAGCTTGCTTATGAGGTCTTCAAGAGGTAAGTTATCTTTGCAAACTATACTTTATTAGGCATCACGTTTATTTTTTATATACATTAGTTTGAACATGCTTAGATTCTTTTACAAGTCATGTATGAACTTTAGCAAAAGTCGTTCCTTTGAGTTTGTAAACTGCCATGAGGTTTTGCTTTAGTGTGCTTGTAAGCTTCATTCCATGTGCCAAGTTCTGATTATGTCTAGGGCCAGTGCTTTGTTGATGCTTAAGTTCATTTATAGGACAAGTAAGACATGTGTGAACAATGTGTAATGCAGAATTGATGTGCTTTGTAAACTATTTAGGTCTTGTGCCTATTAGATGGTTTAAGTTCTTTCACTTCCATGTGCAATATTGTGATGATGTTTGAATCAGATGATGAGTGATCAAGAACTCCATTTGTATGCTATTTAGGTCATGTGAATCATATTTGAATGCTGAGTTTGTTTTGTTTGTAACTGTCATAAGTTTGTGATACCAATGTGCTTACAATTTCATTTCTACATACCATTTGATGTCTCTGATTGGATGTGAGTTTGATGTGTTTGTAAACACCTTGTATATGACATTTGGAGTGTGTTTGGACTATTAATCTAGTGGTAACATATTTGAACAGGTCTATGGTTTTGAAAATGCATTTTTGCATCACTTTTGCATCTTCTATCAAATTTTAAAATATAAACACTTTCAGAAAAAACCAAGGATGTCATTGTGATCCTTGTGCAATTTCACTCAAGTTTGACTAAAATTTCATCAAAATCTATCAAGAATTGAGGGAGTTAAGATATTCACGTTTTTTAGTTTTGGTGTGGTTGGGCCTAATCTGATTTGCCCAGAATTCCATGTTTAAGGCTTCTTAATTTATGGGGTGGTTTGATGCATTGGATGTATCACCACCCCAGTGGTTAAAACATGCGCGCGTTATCCTCTCTTCACACTGCTAACACGAGTTCGATCCTGTCAGGGACAACTCTTTTGTATATTTTATCATTTTTTTTACTTTAGCAATATCTTGTTTCTCTTCTATCTTGATATCATACGCGCATCCTAGATGGTTTGGTAATGTTTTAAACATGTGAACCATAGGGCGTGGGTTCAATCCTTATGAAGGACATTACCTTCTTTTTTACCACTTATTTCCATGTTTTCTTCACAAAATTAATTTTATCATAACTTGCTCATTTTTTATCATTTTTGCACCATTCTTTTTGTAAATTGTTCTTCATCGTGTCTATTTTCAAATAGTGAGTAAAGAATTCAAGGTTTTTTATCCTATAAAGACTTTGACTCACATGAAAATCATGTGCTTTTAGGGTTGTCACCCTAATGTTTTGAAACTTTTCTCAACTTAAAACTTGATCTTTCTTGTGAGATTGGTTGTGTATGATTCATATGTGTTTGTTAACATGCTTGAGTAAATAAAATTTTCTTGATCCAATGCATTACCATGTTCATATTTACTTTTGTAAATGCATCTATATGAAGATAACACATTGAACTTTGTTTGTGAACCATACCATACTTCTTGACGTTATAACCTCTTGAATGTATTCATCATGTCTCTCTCTACTTGTTTATGTGTATTGTTAAAACCGTAACATGCTAGGGCTTAGGTTTTCTTGCTTGTTACCATGAAATTTGTTTGCTTTTCCCATGAAACCTTGAACTTATACTTGAATTGTTGCAACACTTCTTGTATTCATGCTTGCCTCAAGTTGTAACTTGCTTGCATTAAACTTGTTTGAATCACGTGCTCTTCTGTTTACCTTATTGGTTGTTACCTTAATGCTCTTCATCATTGTTAAGATGTTTAAAGTTAATCTTGCCTTATATGTTTAGTCTTGTAAGAACCTTTATCACCGTCCCTTTTAGATATTGTAATATCTTTATTCATTAATGGTTATTACCATTTGATTTGATTGTAACCTTGTTCTTTGCTTGATGTTATCATATGTTTACATATCTTTCTTGGCTGTTACCATGCTCTTTCATATCTTCATCATGTTTGAATGAACGCTTATGTGTGCTTTTAACTTTGTTAAGTTATTCCCCAAATGATGGAACTTGTTAGTTCTCATTCAGTTGCCTCACCTTTTTCCCATTCCAAAGGAAAGTCTCTCTATTGACCCTTGGGTCATAGATAGTTCATTACCCTCCCTCTGACTTTGTTAAGTCACCTTGAACCCTAACTTAGTTAAGTTAGAACCTATATCCATTAGACTTTTGCTTTAAGTCTAAAAGACCTGCCCCTTGTTAGGAATACCTTTCAATTAGAACTTTAAGATAGAGTTTGTTAACCCTATGTAAGAATCATGGTGATGATTACTTACTTTCCCCCTTGGCTTTTGTCAAAGTCAACCTCCTTGAGTGTGTAAACCTTAGAATAGAGAGTTTGTTAAACTCTATACAAGCATTGTTATGTTTGTTCCCCTTTGAACCTTGATCTTGATCGAGTGTTCATTTGTTCCTAGTGAGGTGAACTATGACTACTCTGATTCTATCCTAGTTAGGATACGTAGGCAGAAGATGCGATATCTTTGCGAGAAAACTTAGAAGCTAACCCTATGTCTTAACCTCAACCCTAATCCCAAAATATATCATAACCGTTAGCAAGCTTGGCATACATACATACATACAAAAGGTTCCTGTAGAGTACTGCAGATGTTTAGGATGTAAAATACCTACCCTAGGCATAACCACCCCCCAATCCCCGAATCTCTTAGGGTTGTTGTTACATCGTGCAAAAGGTCTTTCTCTCTTTAACCGTTCCTTTGGATAAATCAAAGTCCGGTTGTGAATCTAATGAATTAAGATTCAAGTTAATCAATATCTTGACATCGCAATTCTCACCGCAACAGCATGGTTTGAGAGTTATGACCATTCCAAATAAGCTTGTAATTAGGGTTTTTCATAAACACTAATTTCTTAATTCACAAGTTATCCATCAATTCCTGATTAAATCTTCACTAAACTCACTAGTTAGGAATAACATGATGTTGGAAACCTTGATTGCTTCAATTTGGGGTTAAAACCCAAAAAGTCAAAGAGTTGACTTTCCAAACAGACGAACCGAACAATTGAAATCTTCAGGATCGATCCTTAGTATTCTGAGGTTTTTTGAACCTTTCATACTTCTTGAGGGGACTTCAATAAGTCATAGAAACATCATGAACCATGGTTCAAGCTTTGGAAACCTATTTATACCAAAAGTCAAACTACAGTTGACTTTTTCAACTAGAAACCCTAATCAGGGTTTTGCACAACACTGCTTCAATCCTCTTGATAAAAACCTCAAATAGAACTTTTTCTTGGTAAGATATGAACCTCTTGATGATGTGAAGACTTGATACGTAGAAGATCAATCCAAAACCTTGACTGATCAGTCCACAGGATTATTGATTTTAACCGTGTGAAACCCTAATTTATCTGCATCTTGACAAAGACTAACTTGAAAGAGATTAGAGTTAGATAACATATGCTTGATGCACCTAGAATGATAATGGAATCTAGGGATCAAAATTTTGGGTATGACAGTTGCCCCTATTTAAATATCTTTACCAGATGGCAATGAGAGATAACGATCTCCGTAGAATCATGGTGAAAGGTATTTAAATATAGCAAACCAAAAAATTTTCCCTTAGATGCGATGGTATGCAAAAGGACAAATGTTGATCATGAAATGAGTTCTAAGAATGATGCTTTATGATGCTTGAGTGCAAGAAAATGATGACACATGAGCAAAAGAAAAAAGAAGAACAAAATAACAAGTAACCACTCACTGGGAACACAGACACACTAGGAAGAGATCCAAAGCATACCAACCAATAGTTCAGACATGATTAATGATGGTACTTTAAGGGGATCCTCCACACAGGGGACAGAGGATAAAAACTCCACTGGGGAAGACAAATCTCCACTGGGGAAATGCAAATTCAGTCGGAAGATGCATCCAGGGAGACAAGGATAAGAAGCCACACAGTGGAACAAAAGTCAACAGACTCGGACTCCAACTGGGGATTCAAAAGATAAGAGACACAGTCCCTATTGGGGAACAAACCAAATGGAGACTTTCCTTTCAAAGGAGAGTTCAAACGGGACCTTCAGGAAAAGACTAGAAACAAGACCAGAATCACTGGGGATGCTAGTGACTACTAGACCTCAAAGACCTGCTAGGGACATCTAGGGATGTTGGTCACAACCAACTATCCTAAAAGTACAGAAAAAGCCCTGCCAATAATCATTGGGCTTTCAAAAGGGATGGGTGACAACCACAACCTACTAATGACCATTGGGTTTCAAACGATGCTATTAACCACTAGTCTTTCCTGGGGATTGGTGACAACCAAACTACATGTCAATAACAATTGGAATTATCAATTAATGTCATTAATCACTGGACTTACATGGAAAAAAGATGCAGGTTACAACCACATTCCAATAACAATTGGGTTTCAAACAGTTCCAGTAACTACTGGACTTCATGAGGGGATGTTGGTAACAACCAACACTCAACGAACACAACAGAGTTGGATGAAATTGTCAATAACCATTGGACTTAACAATTCCAGTAACCACTGGTCTTCCGAGAGGAGACAGGTAACGACCGAACACTCCACTATCAATAACAATGGGTTTTCAATTAATGCCAGTAACTAATGGACTTTCTTGGGGATTAGTGACAACCAAAATAGATATGCCAATGACAATTGGACTTAAAACAAGGTCAGTCAAAACATTACTGGGCTTTCAAGGTGGATATGGTAACAACAAAATTGGAGATACCAATAGCAATTGGATTTTACACAGAACGCCCATCAAAACATTACTGGACTTTTAAGGCAGATATGGTAACAACCAAATCGGAGATACCAATAAAAATTGGATTTTAAACAATGCCAGTCAAAACATTACTGGACTTTCGAAGTAGATATGGTGACAACCAAATCGGAAGTACCAATAACAATTGGATTTTGAGGGATGCCAGTAACTACTGGACTTTTCGGGGGTTGGTGACGACCAAAATAGAGATGCCAATGACAATTAGACTTAAAACAAGGCTATTCAAAACATTACTGGACTTTCAAGGTGGATGTGGTAACAACAAAATCGGCGATACTAATAACAATCGAATTTTACAAGAATTCCAGTCAAAAAAGTATTGGACTTTTAAGGCGGATATGGTAACAACCAAATCAGCGATACCAATAAAAATTAGATTTTAAACAAAGCCAGTCAAAATATTACTGGACTTTCGAAGTGGATATGATGACAACCAAATCAGAAGTACCAATAACAATTGGATTTTAAGGGATGTCAGTAACTACTAGACTTTCTGGGGGTTGGTGACGACCAAAATAGAGATGTCGGTTACAACTGGACTTAAAACAAGGCCAGTCAAAACATTACTGGGCTTTCAAGGTGGATTAGTGACGACCAAAACAGTGATTCCAATAACAATTGGACTTTAAAGAACGCCATCCAAAACATTGTAGGACTTTCAAGCGGATATGGTGACAACCAAAACCGAGATGCCAATAACAATTGGACTTTAAACAATGCCAGTCAAAACATTATTGGGCTTCACGGGAATTAGCGATAGCTAAACTTCACAGTGAAGAATCGGTGACCACCAAATAGCTAAGAATGATTTGAGGAGCTAGTAACAACTAGCCTCACCAGGTGATACTGGTAACTACCAGACAACAAGCATCAATGATAATTGGATTCTCTGTTGCAAAATTCTAGTTACAACTATACTTCAGAGGGGAATCTAGAGACGGCCAGACAAGCCAAAATAATATAGGGTTTAGTAACAACTAGACCACAGGGGAAACTGGTAACAACCAAAGGTTAAAAGATGAAAGTGCCAACTGATCTAGAAAGATCGGGTGACAACCAAAGATCTCGAAAGGGTAGTCAAGCGACTCTGCGGGAAACAAAGGTAGATGATAACCACAATAGATGCCAAACATTTCTAGTTACAACTGGACTTTAGAAATGAAAACAAAAAACAAGCAAACGCAACCCGAAAAGATATGTTAAGTGCACATATAGTGATATGATGCAAATGCTCAAAGACACGTAAGAACGAACTCCAACGAGAGACACGAAAACAACAGACTCAAAGGGGAAGACAAATCACAATCTACTTCGCTGGGGAAACAAAATGTCACATTGAATCTGGGGAACCAAGGTGTCCTTGCCAACACACAGAGGTCAAACCTATTCACTTCGTTGGGGACATTCAAGGGCTTAGGTAAGCCAGCTAACAACACAAACCTCTTTGGAGAGTCAAAGTTCCTACTCTGAGGATGGGTCTTTAAAACTTCCATCAAGTGAGGAGTACCAGGGAAATTGTAAAGGGTTAAATAACACCAAAGACGGATAAGCTTCTCAGGATATACTGCCACTTATCGCCATATAAAAACAAGCTTTTCAAAGAAACTGCCACTTGTTGTCTGGGTATAAATTCCAAAGAGATGTTGTTACAAGAACACTACTGGAGAATGTGTTATGTCTTCAATGAGGATCTGTAATAGATTCTCCCTGCGAGATACAATCCAAAATAAATGCACACTCAAACTAGGTTCGGTGACCTAATCAAGTTCAAAAGAAACATTGTTAGGGACCAAAGTTCAATCTAGGAACAAGCTAGAAAGAAATGGTCAAACAAGACTCTACCTATTGAGGAATGAACTCAAGTGGAGGTTTATCATATCCAAACATGGGAAAGATAACTGAAGCAACCATCACCCCCGGGAATTAAACTTTGCGGGGAATTCAAAAAGGATGGGCACTTTTATGTCTAAGGGCTGACAACTCTATTGGAGAGAAACAACAAACCCAGTCACTTGGGGAATAAACACGGCTCAAAGTGAAAAAAATAGGTAAACACCACAAAGGTAGCAAGAATGCTCAGATGTCGTGCATATGTATGAATGCATGTATGCCATATTTATGCTTATGCTTATGCTGACAAAACAGACAAGGGGAAGCAAAACTGGAGATGAAATAAACATCTCGACAAGGATACCCAACCAACCTCACCAGATTGGAAATATCACTAGGGATGAACATGCAGAACCAACAGTTCTACTTCAAGGTTACAACCTTCTCTAGGGGAAAAAAGTATTCCACTCGGAGCATAACATCATGACTTCACTAGGATTTCCATCACGAGCCTGATTTCCTTGTTGGAAGAGAAAGATCTATGGGAAATTTACAAGATCAACTGAAGTAACAACTTACTAGGGAGCTGGCAGAAGATGTCACAAGAACAATGTAGTTATGCACTCTAACTTTCATAATGGTTATCTTCAAGTCTCATCTGCACCAGATTAAATGGTCTGTGAATAGAAATTGTCAAGAGGATTTTACAGAAGAATTGGCATAAAAGATGTCTCAATGTCTTAAAACTCTTAGAGAGATTCAACCAATCTCGACGTAACTGCCTTAGTTTAATTGTAAAACAAAACCCTCAAACTTGTATATCTGACTCTACGAATAACAACTGGGAAACAAACTTTCCCCTGTTTGTTAGTTAATTTCTGAAGGAGATGCCTCAGAGAGAGATTTATCTAATTTCAACCTGGTTGCTCCTAATTAACTAGCTTTCGAGAGATTTATCAATTATCGATCTGATTGCCCCAGATTATCTGAATCTTGGAGTGGTTTAACTTTAAAGGAGTTGTGAAACAACTTGCTATAAGATGACCTCGAGATCGTATGCCATAATATTCTGAAGTTTGAAGAGCTCTACCCCTGATTTCTCAACTCTTGGAATGCTTGATTAACAAATCCTTCAATTTGTTTGCCCCGGGCTGAGATTTCTTTACCTAGTCAAATTCCCTGGCTGACTGCATTCGCTGGGATTCCTTTGATATCAAATTGTCTTGCAAACAATATTGTTCATTAAAAATTGGCAATTTTAATGCAACATTCATGCAAGCTTTTGAAATCACAATTTATTGGTAAAACAACACAATGGAGTGATTCAAAGATCAAAAACAAAGTAAATCTAGACAATCACAGAATGGCAGATGAAGTGGTCAACACAAACAATTAGCAAAGATCATTAAGAGTCAGGTTATCCAACCTTATTGGAGTATGCTTCCAAAACAACCTTACCTCAATTAGGTCTTTTAAGGGTTGTTACGTGGCTTGGTTAACGGCTCATTGTCGCTACTGCGAAAATCGGCGCCGGCTGAACAGAAGAGTCGCCACCGTGCGTTATTTATCCCACGGGAGGGAAAGGAAACGCTCAGAGTAAACCTCGCACAACACGGGAAAGGTATGGTCGTCGCAACCAAAACCTAGATTCGGGAGTCGGTTACGCAAGGGGGAGGTATTAGCACCCCTCACGTCCGTCGTACTCGACGGGATCCACGCTTGTTTTCGGGTATGGATTGTTATTTCTATCTATGCTACAGGTTAAGGGTTAAAGAAAAAATAAAATGACTCGGCAAAGTATCGCACTTTATGCCTACGTATTCCCGTCTGGGACGAGAAATCAGAGTCAACGTAGTTCGCCTACCTACGGGAAAGGAGGGGAAGGTTGCTCGCTAGGATATCGCATCCTATGCCTATGTACTTCCACACTGCATGGAAGATCAGAGCAAACGTAGTTCGGGCCACGTACGACACAAGCTTGTCTTGATTGATTTTATTCCTTCTGAAAAAGGGTTTTTCTGATTAACAGTCCCGGCGGACAAAAATGACGTCTTGATGAGTTCACATTCTTTTACGGAAGAAGTGTCTTTTATTGTGTTTGAAATCTTATTGTGTTTTTCTGTTTGTTTTGAGGAAGAAGAGACAGAACTCTAACCTACGGTTGCGAAGGGAATCAAACTAACCTAATGTTATCATGCATGGGTTAATACCTAGTGTCTATCATGCTCCTCTCTTGCACAGAGAGAAACAGAGATCCTAAGGGAACAGACGGAAACAGAAACAATATCAGATATATACAGTAATACGGTAAAATGCATGGATGCAGCAATACAAGCGAGGCAAGGGAGTCCCACTCAACCTCGAACCTGGAAAACAATAGGCAAAAGTGAACAGACTTCACTTTCAACCCAACAGGGTAAACAGCAAACAATACAGTTCAGAAAACCAATCAATACATCAGAAGTGAAAAACAGCAAGAAAAATAAACAGCTACAGCAGCTCTGCACCACATCTATCTTCAAGTCATCTCCATACAGCTGCAAGCTTCAGCAAGCATCAATCTCCATCTCCACAGCTTTTCAGCAAGGTCTTGATCATCAATCTTCCATCTACAATGGCTTTTCTTCAAGTCTCAGGCCCCCAGGAGGGATATCAGTCAACCAGATGAAGTTATGAATGTTAGACAGTCAATTACCTACCAAGGGTGGTTCATCAACTGTTAACATTAAACAGACAGTTTTCTCTCAAAAGTTCTATCTTTCCAATACATTCACTGATCCTTCCAAAGGAAGGAGGTGGATATTTGAAAGAGACTTTGAATCATAGAGAAAGGATGGATGCAGACAAAGCATTCCATGTTTGAGAAACAAGCTTTCTAATCTAGAGCTCTGCCTAGCTCCTAAACCCTAATCTCCTCAACAGCTGCTAGCAGGAACCTCCTCTTCAACTCTGGAAGTTGGTCTTCAAGCTCTGGATTTCCAATGGCTTCATCATCACAAGTCTTCAGCTTCCCTAATCCCCAGACAATCCCAATACCCACACAGATAAACAGATCATAATCCCCAGAGGGCACACCACACCAGTCAAACAAATATAGCAGCATATACTAGTAGCAGTAGGGGAATCCTAGTGATTTCTAAGGGGATCTATCCTATACCCATAACCCCTATAGTCCATACCCCAAAACTCAAATGAAAATTTCCTAAAAGAATTAAACTATCTCACCTAAGTTGATTTAAAACCCTAATTTTATTCATGTTATTTACACCTACACTAAACCCCTAAAATCAAGTCCTAAAAATGGGAACTAAATTGTATATACAAGATACATGTCTAAACTAATCAACCTAAAAAGAATGGATGAAAAATATTAAAGCAACTAATAGAACAAAAATTATCAAAATCATGTATGAAATGAAACACCTAAAATATGCATTTATTTGGAAAAAATATGGGAAAAATATCAAATAAAAAATAAAATGCAATTTTTATTTTTTATAATTTTCTAGACACCTTGAAGAAATTAATGCAAAAAGAATCATTGAAAAATATGAAGTTTATGATTTATTATGATTTTTTAAAGATGCAAAAATATTAAAGGAAATAAAAATGACAAAATAGAAAATTAAATGGGAGGGGTGAGAATAGCATCTGCGCCCTAGTTATTTTTCCAGGTGGGCCACAGAGCAGGGGTGCAGATATTAATTGTTAGGCCCAGCGCGTTCAGAAAATCCAATGAAAAAATGTCAGAAAAAAGGAAAAAATCCTCGGTGCAAATAGTAGCTCCATCACGTTCATTCAGCGGGCTTCTCAAAACGGGGGGTGGGGATATGAAAGTGGATCCAAGGCCCATGCTGATGAAGTTAAGTGAAACGGTGCGTTTCACAGTTGAACTTCCCTCTGTTTCTCATTTTTAATCGTGTCCGTTGGATTGGGAATTAAGTCAAAGGTCCAGGCCAGATCAAACGGTCCAAAGGTTATCTTCAACCTTGGACAAACCCTAGCTCTGAACTTCATCTCCCATGCACACACATTCGAGCTCCCTGTTCTCACTCAGTTCTCCATGGATTCGCTCGACATAAAAAGCAAACTTGGTCTATAACAATCCCTCTACACAGCCATAACCACAAATCCTCCTAAAACTCAAGCAATAAACCAATTCGATAGAGATAACAGTCCTGATCCACCATGAGCACCTGATATCAAACCTCTCCATTCTCTCCAAATCTTGTCCTAAACTCATCTATACTCCATGCTGATCTTAACATGCTAATCCAACAAGATTCTCGTGCATTATCCTAATAGTTACAAGCTCTAACAGATTTGGTGCACTATGATCAACATCCATGAAACTCATCCAAACTTACCAAAATCAATCATCTTACTTATCCTAACCAATCTATACTACCAATTCTCTATAATCCTAACTAAACTAAGCAATTCGAACAGAATTCTAACCTGATGCAAATGGTGAAAACAGCTATGCAACTCCTTGAATTTGATGCTTGCAGTGATTGGAACTTGCTCAGTGACCTGGATTAGGAGTTCTGTATGCAATGAATCTTGTGCAAACTCCTTGAATCTTGTACTTGAAACCTTCTTGCGAATTGGATGATGAAGATGAATGGTACAATCCTTGCTCCAATCTGCCAAATCTTTGATGGAATTCTGATCTAGGAAAGGTATTGATGATGATCCAGGCAAGAAATGTGGAAATTGATGGAGATTTGAGAGGGTTTGAGAAGCTTTTGCAAAATGGAGAAAGTGAGTGAAACTTGTGATTTTGAGAGAATGAGATCACCAACCATGGAATGAACCATCTCATATCAATATATACATGATGTTAGAAACTCCTAGAAGCTTGGAGAAGCTTCCCTTGCACAATTTCCCTTGGATTTGGTTTATGTATCTTCCATTACAAGTAACCATGGATAACTCCCAAAATGTGAACTAAGCTCAAAGTTCTACTTTAGCCAATGTCTTTAAAATGATCTTTCCATTCAAAATGACCTATAATTTTGCTTCATTTGGCCAAAATATGAAAAATCTCATTTTTAAGGTCATTTTTATTCATTAAATCCAACAATTTTGAAACCTTGTGCTATGAATCTTTCCAATCTCTCATGGTCACTTTTCTAGACTCAAAATGTCATTTGGAACAAGTTTGATGTTGTAAAGTTTTCCATTTGAAGCTCCCTTGTATGAGTTTTGGGCATAGGTTGAAATGACCTGTAATTCTCAAAGGACCAAAATACCCTTTGCTTGCCAAGACCATAAGTAGAGTTCCACAAATTATATGAAGGCATACTATACCATTATAGAAATCTAAGACAATGAGGAACAACTCTTATGTTGACCATAAATTCATTTGAAATCTCCTTGAGGGGTAAAAATTGCTTGGAAGTCAAGTCACTTTCACAGACAAAATTTCAGATACCTCAGATGACCTGTAACTTGCAAGGACCATAACTTGAGTTCTATAAATCTCCTTAGTGTATTCCACCACTCATATTAAAGGTATTGAGATCCTCTACAAGTTTCATGTTGGCCAAGGATCCATTTGAAGCTTGCATTTTGACTTATCTTGCTTGGAAATTTGACCTAAACTAGGGGATTTTACACAGAAACCCTAATTTAGAAACTCCTCTTCTCCTTGATTTCTCTTGATTTCTTCTTAGCATAACAACATATACTTATTCTCCATGTCAAATGGTGAACCCCACATCTCTCCAATAGACCTTAATGCCCTTCCATCAGTCATTTGACCTAGAGTTGACCCAGGGTTGACCCAGATGAAACCCTAGTTGACTGTCTTCAGCTGTAATTCTTGTGATCATACCAAGGACTTGTCTCCTTCTCCAAATGACTTTATAAGTCTCCCATGATGTCCCCATACTCTCCATGCTCATCCCACATCTCATAATTTCTTTGTTGACCCTCAGGTACCCTCAGATAGGAGATAGATTAACTGCTTGATCCATTGACTTGATAGCTTCCCAATTCTTTCTGATGACTTGAATGGGATTGAATTTGAATAATAACCTCTTGATAGGCCTCTAGAGATGAGAATAATGATTGGTCCCCTGTTGAATGACTTGCTATGCTTATGCTATGCAGATGAGTAGACTATGTACATGACTCTATATGCAAATGCTAATGATATTGCAACATAAACCAAGTGGATAAGGTTGAGCAAATTTTAGGGTACAACAGCTGCCCCTATTCAAGCGACTTGGACCCGATTGGGTGAAGAGCCAGGAGCCTTCAGACATTCGCGGTACGAGACGGTTGAATACTAAGAACCCGGAAATTTGCCAACCGCAGAAATAAACTGCGCTTCTGCTTGGGGATTACATTCGTCAGCTGAATCTGACTGTTACGACAACCCACCGATCTCGTAGCGACCGTGCTGGGGATTATTTGTCCTTCCACGTAGGGAATAACCGTTCCACGTTAGGAATACCTCTATCTTTCCACGTCAGGAGTCAATTTTGATATGTCCGCGTAAGGACTCAATCTTTCCACGTAAGGAATCATCATCTTTCCACGTAAGGAATCATCTTGATAGGTCCACGTAAGGACTAAACTTTCCACGTAAGGAATCATAATCTTTCCACGTAAGGAATCCGTCTTGATTTGAATCTGTCCACGTAAGGACCCCAATCTTTCCACGTAAGGAATACAATCTCAATCTGTCCACGTAAGGACTCCGACTTGATATGTCCACGTAAGGACTCAATCTTTCAGCGTAAGGAATACAATCTCGTTCCACGTAAGGAATCACATTTTTCCACGTAAGGAATAATTTCTTTTTTCAATCGGTCCGCGTCAGGACTAAACTTTCCTCGTAAGGAATCAATCTCTTTCCACGTAAGGAAACCATCTTCTTTCCACGTAAGGAAACATCGTCTTTCCACGTAAGGAGAACCGCTTTTCTTCCACGTAAGGAATGCCCTTGATATGTCCACGTAAGGACTCTAATCTTTCCACGTGAGGAATACTACATCAATCTTTCTTTCCACGTTAGGAATGTCGTCTTTCCACGTAAGGAACACCTCTTTCTTTCCACGTAAGGAAACTCTTTCTGATTTGTCCACGTAAGGACCCCCATCTTTCCACGTAAGGAATTTGTCTTCTTTCCACGTAAGGAAACCAATCTTCTTCCCCGTAAGGAATAAAATTCTTGATCTGTCCACGTAAGGACTCTAAGCTTTCCACGTAAGGAATAGACCTGCCCACGTAAGGACTCTCGTTTCGTCTTGGTTTGTCCACGTCAGAACTCGCCTTTTGACTCGCTGAGGAATAAAATTTAGTCCGCGTCAGGACTCCTGCACCTTTGACCCGCTGGGGAAGTGAGACTTTGTCCACGTCAGGACTCACATCTCAACCTGCTGAAGTAATAGGACCTGTCCACGTCAGGACTTGCGCGTCTTCGACTTGCTGGGGAAATAAACCTCGTCCATGTCAGGACACACACTCTGCCACCAACACGAAGAAGGATGAATTTGTCCTCGTCAGGACTCTCGTATCTTGCCATCGCGAAGAACTACAAACTTGTCCACGTCAGGACACGTACTTCACCATCACGAATAGAGACATCTGCTGGAAATAAAATGGTCCTCGTCAGGACTCCAACCCGAAGAGTAATCAACCTTGTCAACGTTATGACTTCATACTCAATCAATACTGAGAACTCGAATCTGTCCACGTTAGGACTAGCGCCTCCTATCAGCCCAGGGAAATAAAACTGTCCACGTTAGGACTCCGCTTTTCTAGCCCGAAGAAAACCTGTCAATAAACTTGTCCCCGTTAGGACTCCTCCTTCCATTGGTCCGCCAATCTCTTATCACTGACGTTACAGTAACTTTGAGGCTGACTCTACTGGGGATATTTGGAAACCAGACTACCGGAGGCCTGTTCTGATAACTGGCGGTAGCCTCTGAAATTCTGGTTCATGAAACCTTTTAATGCTGACGTAACAACAACTTTGAAGGAAACGAATCGCTGGTCGGACTAGAGAAACTTCAACAAGAAACCCTGGCGGGAAATAAGTAACTCTGCTTGGGGACAAAGAGAGACTTATCCTGATAACTCTGTGGGGAGTAGTGTCACAGCTGACACTTCGTCGAATGTCTCACGTTGAGATCCTGAATGTTTTATTGATTCACCTAAGCAAGGGCTCTCTCTACCTGCAAGAGAAACAATACTTGAACCAAAAGGTCAGCCAACCTAGTTTATGTTTCAAAATGCATGCGTTCGACAATGATGCAATGCTCCCTTCGACATGGGAATGCTACACGTTTTTATTTGATGGACGCAAGTATGACACTATATGCCAATGCAAATGCAGACTCGAACTGCTGGGATACAGAAACTGCTTCAGCAAAATAAATGCTGAAGATAATGCCAACTCTGCTGGGGATAGCCAGATGCTACAGAATTATTCCAGCAAAATAAATGCTGGAAGAGTGAAGTCGGCTCAGCTGGGAAATGGGGAACTTAATACCAATCACCTCATTGAAGTAACGCCCTGCTGGAGAATACAACTCTGCTAGAGAATAGCAGATGTGCCTGGTATGATTGAATTTCTGCTGGAGAGTGAACGGATATCACACAGTATTCTGACAAAATAAATGCCAATGCGTCACACCAACTCTGCCGGGGAGAACCTTAATCTTCGAGTTCCACTGGGAGGAATGAAAACACTTGCTGAGAAGAGAATTCCGCTGGGGATGGGATGATTCTCTTGGGGAAACCAACTGACTCTGCTAGGGGAGAGTAAATGACCCTGCGGGGAAAGGTGAACTGTCTGAATACAGCTCGCAAAGATTGATCTTCTGAGGCTAAACCACTCTGCTTGAGATACACTGTTTGAACACAGCCTACAATCATGAAATCGCCAACTCTACTGAGGATGAATGGCTTTGCTGGAGCATGTCCTTTGGATAAGATGCGACTAGCCGGGGAATTCTATCCTCCTTCAGGAAGAACATGCATGACCTGCGTGGGGGTCGAGTCTCTCGTTATTGCAATCTTTTGATCATCTTCCTCGTACGGCTATGCAACCTGCAACAACACAAACAAGACAAGACAAGCCTATACAACCAAATCAATTCAGGTTAGTGACGTTATTTTCAGTTAATTCAAAGCTTTAGCAATTGTTGGCAAGGGCCAGTGGTGTTATACACATGCTAGTTTCAATAAACTTAGGCGTTTTATCATGCACAAAACAGTAAAGAACCAGCATCAAGTACTGAATAACATATTTTATTGATTGGGCCCCTGAATGGGCGGAGTTTTTGTACACAGGATGTAACTCCTGAAAAGAGGAAGCTACGCAAAGCAAATACACAAGTATGCACAAGGAGCATAAATATTTGACAAATTAAATTTGGTACACATGTCGGCAACGGGATGCAGACGAACACCACGAACTGATCCTCCCATGACTCGCCCGACTCTAATGCTTTCCCAGTATTCACTCTTCCGAAGAGGTTGTATCTGATAAACGACCCCTCAGGTATCCTCCCGCACTGATGCTCACTGCAATGTCAAATTCGGACCGCAGTCATTTGCTTTTCAAATCCCTAACTTTTGCGTGAACCGCCCTTTACGGGTTTTCAGTTCACCGGGATACCCTTTTTTGCCGAAGCCGCCCAGTGTAGGTTTTCAACTTCGCGGGTGTACATTTTTTCAATTTTATCCCTAACTTTTGCCCGAACCTTTCATTCTGTTTTTGGTTCGCCAGGATGCCCCATTTTTGCCTGGACTTTCTTTTTTCTGTCCAGCAGGTCTATTTTAAGCAAAGTATTTTTTGACTGCGTCCGAATTCACAGGCGACGTAAAGTCTTCACCGTCCATGGTGGACAACAACAACGCTCCTCCTGAGAAGACTTTCCTGACAACATATGGCCCTTCGTAGTTGGGGGTCCACTTGCCCCTGTGATCTGCTTGCGGCGGGAGAATCCTTTTCAGCACAAGGTCGCCCGTCTGAAAGCTCTGCGGATGTATCTTTTTATCATATGCTTTCTTCATTCGGCTCTGGTACAAACGACCATATGCTAGAGAAGATAGCCTCTTCTCATCCATCAAACTCAATTGGTTCAACCTGTCTTTCACCCATTCTGCCTCGTCTAGCTGAACGTCTCGCAATACCCTCAGAGAAGGGATCTCAACTTCCAATGGTAATATCGCTTCCATTCCGTATACTAACGAGAACGGGGTTGCCCCGGTTGATGTGCGTACCGTCGTACGATAACCGTGCAAAGCAAAAGGTAGCATCTCGTGCCAATCCTTATAGGTCACCACCATTTTCTGAACGATCTTCTTGATATTCTTATTGGCCGCTTCGACAGCGTCATTCATCTTGGGTCGGTAAGGGGAGGAGTTGTGATGTTCGATCTTGAAATTCTGACAGAGTTCCTTCATCATTTTGTTGTTCAGGTTTGAACCGTTGTCCGTGATTATCCGCTCGGGAATCCCATATCGGCAAATGATATCTCTCTTGATGAATCTAGCCACTACTTGCTTCGTTACATTTGCATAAGACGCCGCTTCCACCCACTTGGTGAAATAATCGATTGCTACTAGGATGAACCGATGCCCGTTAGAAGCCGTCGGCTCGATCTTTCCAATCATATCGATTCCCCACATTGAGAACGGCCAGGGCGATGACATCACATTTAGAGGACTCGGAGGCACATGGATCTTATCAGCATAGATTTGGCACTTGTGGCACTTCCTTGCGAACTTGAAACAGTCAGTTTCCATAGTCAGCCAAAAATAACCTGCCCTTAGCAGCTTCCTCGTCATGGCATGCCCACCAGCATGCGTACCGAAGGTTCCTTCATGTATTTCCTCCATGAGCAGCTTCGCCTCTTTCTCGTCTACACAACGCAACAGCACCAAATCGTGGTTTCTTCTGTATAAGACGCCATCCGAATTCAAATAGAAATTACTCGCTAATCTCCTGAGAGTCTTCTGATCTTGACTGGATGCCCCAGCCGGATACTCTTTATTCTTCAGGAAATTAAGGATATCAAAATACCACGGTTTGTCGTCAGATGCTTCATCAATAGCAAATACGAAAGCTGGCCTGTCAAGCCGAGAGATAATGATTCGGGGAGCCTCGTTCCAGAAGTTGACTTTGTACATGGAAGACAAAGTGGCGAGGGCGTCAGCCATTTGATTCTCGGCCCGCGGCACATGATGCAATTCAACCTTGTCGAAGAAAGGCAACAATCTCCTTGCATAATTCATGTAATGTATCAAATTGGGCTGACGTGTCTCCCATTCCCCTTTGATTTGATTCACTACCAGAGCTGAGTCTCCGTATACGTCTAGATTTTTGATTCGCAGATCAATGGCTTCTTCAAGCCCCATTATACAAGCTTCGTATTCGGCCTCATTGTTGGTAACAGCAAAGGTCAATCGGGCAGTAAACGGGATGTGCGACCCGTGTGGCGTAGTGATGATTGCCCCTATTCCGCTATCGTAAGCATTTACCGCTCCGTCAAATATCATCTTCCATTTGGAACCCAACTCTGGCCCCTCGTCTGGCAACGGCTCTTCACAATCTTTCATCTTTAGGTACATGATATCCTCGTCAGGAAAATCAAACCTCATCGATTGGTAATCTTCAATAGGCTGCTCCGCCAGATACTCAGACAGCACACTTCCCTTTATAGCCTTTTGCGAGACGTATTTGATGTCATATTCAGTCAAGACCATCTGCCAACGGGCAATTCTCCCTGATAACGCCTGCTTTTCGAATACATATTTGATAGGGTCCATCTTCGAGATGAGCATGGTTGTATGATTCAGCATGTATTGCCTCAAACGCTTGGCGGCCCAGGCGAGCGCGCAACAAGTTTTCTCAAGCATTGAGTATCGAGATTCACAATCTGTAAATTTCTTACTCAAGTAGTAGATCGCATGCTCTTTTCTTCCTGTCTCGTCGTGTTAACCGAGAACACAACCCATGCTTCCCTCCAGAACCGTCAAATACATAATCAAGGGTCTTCCTGCCACCGGGGGTATCAAAATAGGAGGCTCCTGCAAATACTGCTTTATTTTATCGAACGCCTTTTGGCAATTTTCGTTCCATGTTACAGCTTGATCTTTCTTCAACAGCTTGAATATTGGTTCGCACGTAGCAGTTAGGTGAGATATGAACCGGGCGATGTAGTTCAACCTCCCTAAAAACCCGCGCACCTCTTTTTCTGTTTTAGGTGTCGGCATTTCTTGAATCGCTTTTATTTTAGCAGGATCAACCTCTATTCCTCTTTCGCTTACGATAAACCCCAGCAGCTTACCCGATCTCACCCCGAAGGTGCATTTGTTAGGGTTCAGCCTCAGCCTGAACTTCCTAAGCCTTTTAAATAACTTCAGCAGATTCACCAGATGCTCTTCCTCCGTCTGGGATTTGGCAATCATATCGTCAACATAAACTTCGATCTCTTTATGCATCATATCATGGAAAAGAGTCGTCATCGCACGCTGATATGTTGCCCCAGCATTTTTCAAGCCGAAGGGCATCACTTTGTAGCAAAATGTTCCCCAAGGCGTTATGAAAGTGGTCTTCTCCATATCCTCTGGCGCCATTTTAATCTGATTATAGCCTGAAAAGCCATCCATGAAGGAGAATATGGAGTATTGAGCAGTATTATCAACTAGCACGTTAATATGAGGAAGCGGAAAATCGTCTTTTGGGCTTGCTTTATTCAAATCTCTATAATCCACGCACATTCGAACCTTGCCATCTTTCTTCGGCACTGGTACGATGTTAGCAACCCATGAGGGATATTTTGTCACAGCCAGGAAACCAGCGTCCCACTGTTTTTGAACTTCCTCTTTGATCTTCACTGCCATATCTGGTCGAGTTCTGCGAAGTTTTTGCTTGACCGGCGGGCATTCTTCTTTCAATGGCAGACGATGCACAACCATATCTGTATCGAGCCCTGGCATATCTTCATACGACCAAGCGAATACATCACTATACTCTTGGAGCATTTCAACCAGTCTTCGCTTGATATTGCTCTGCAGCGCGGCTCCGATACGAATATTCTTCTCAACCCCTTCCGACCCCAAGTTGATAATTTCGATGACCTCGTCGTGAGGCAGAATGGCTCGTTCCTCTTGCTTCACCAACCAAGACAGTTCTTCAGGAATGTCATTATCTTCGACAACCTCTTCTTCGGCCTGAAATACCGGATGCTCAAAGTCGGGACGAGTCATAGGTGGTTCAAGGATGTCATCTGAAAATGTTATCCTGCAAAAGGAATGGTTAAGTGCTTCAAAATGCGTATAAAGCGAATAATCGCGTTGCCATTTTATTGAAAAAATGCAAAACAAGAAAGACAGAGATTACAGTATTTGCACATGAAAAAACGCCATTTATTTAATGATTAACACGCAATGTTCATAACAACACAACCCTAAGAAAATCACGATGCCCCGGGCAAGACATCAGATTATTCAACAATTAATAAAGCAAAGCATTACTGTTTAAGAGTCACAGGAACAAGCTCCTGAATAGACCAGTTGCACAGTCCTTGTCCTGGCGTGCTTGGCTGAATCCAGGCATCCATATCACAGTCGTTGTCTCCTTCGTCAGACTCCGAAGCAGCGTTGACGGTTTCATGACATACTCCACTGGCAGAGATGGTTATTGGCCCTCTGAAACGGGGTGCCCCCACAGCAGGTGCTGACGACGACGGTTGGTATCCCATCCCGAACCGGTCCATTTTCACAGGAATATCCAGCACTTTGCCCCAGCCCTTTGCTTCTCCTGCCTCCACTAGAGCTTGAGCTTCTTTATATGACGAAACGGCTATTTCCGACGCTTTGCTTGGCCCGGGACCTTTGTCCTTGATACGCAAACCTTCAAATGCCTGGCAGGGTGTTTCGTGGATCTCTCCGTCGACCTCCACGTATTTAAATGACGACAGATGGCTGACCAGGATGTCTTCTTCTCCGCATACGGTGACTACGCTGTCTCCGACCATATATTTTAACTTCTGATGCAGGGTAGACGTGACTGCCCCAGCCCCATGAATCCAAGGTCTTCCAAGCAAGCAGCTGTATACGGGCTGTATATCCATGATATAAAACTCAGTTGCAAACACCTTCGGCCCTACTTGCAGGGGCAATGTTATCGATCCAAAGACTGTTCTCCGCGTGCCATCAAACGCTCTGACTACCAAGTCACTAGGCGTGCACAGGATTCCTCTGACATCCAGCTTCATCATCGCTTTCTTGGGCATCACATTTAGAGACGATCCGTTGTCGACCAATACATGTGACATTACTGATCCTCTACACTCGACAGATATGTGCAGCGCCATATTATGATCTCTCCCTTTCGGGGTCAAATCGAAGTCGGTAAAGCCCAAGCTGTGGCCTGCATTTACATGTGCCAACACTCCTTCCAGCTGATTTACAGAGACGTCTTGGGGTACGAAGGAAGTATCCAGGACTTTCAATAAAGCATTTCTGTGAGCTTCAGAACATAGTAGCAACGACAGGATAGATATCTTGGACGGCGTCTGTTGCAGATGCTCCACAATCTTATAATCACTTTTTCGAATCAAGCGCATGAACTCTTCGACGTCTTTCGATGCCGACGCTTTGTCGCTTGCTTGCACTGGGACATTTTCAACCACTTTCTCTTTTCCTTTCGCTAGTCTTTCGGCCTCCACCTCCGGTGATATGAAGATCCTACCACTCCTTGTCATACCTCCTGAACCAACAACGTTATCTATAGTCTCGGCCGACTGCTTATTAACATCAATCTTTATCCCGTCACAATACACCTCCAACCCATATGACCAGGGGACTGCGTTTGTGTTCTCGTACGGGATCGGTCCGGCCTTAGTTATGGTGATCGGTGGTCGCTGAACCGGTGCTGCAATAGTGATTGTCTTTCGAGGAATCGTTACAGTGGCCACATCACTCTGATCATCTGCTACTGCCCATGCAGGCTCTTCAGTCGCTGCTCGGTCAAACTGCAATGTGCCTCCATCAATTAAAGCCTGAATGCCTTTCTTCAAATCATCACACCCCCCAGCTAGGGTCCAGCATTCTAAGCAATACTCGTCACATCCTGGATAAACACCCCCTTGCAGCAATCTGCTTTTTATCTCGTTCAGCGGCGTCTTTAAATCGTCGACATTCATAATCAGATTCAACCCTTCCTTAGTCAAAATGGCGTTTGCCCCATGATTAGGCATGGGCTTCTGCACTATATTCGGACCTGCCGTTCCGAAATTGATAGCCTTATTGTCCAAAAGATCCTGCACAACATGCTTAAAAGCATGGCAACCCTCTATATCGTGGCCCGGAGCCCCAGAATGAAACTCACAGTGCCTGCTTGCATCATAACCATACGGAGGAGTTCCCATTATAGGTGCCAGAGTTCTCTTCTCTACCAGGTTCAAACCCAACAATGTCTGCAACAAATCAGCATACGTTGAGGGAGGCTTCTCAAACACTCTTCTCGGTTTACCACCCTGGAATCTTCGCTGAGCCTGCTGCGCACCCTGCGGTGGCTGCTGCTGCTGCTGCTGCTGTATTGGCTGCTGCTGAAACGGTTGTTGTTGTTGAAGTGGTTGTTGCTGATACGGGATAGTAACACTCGCCACCTGCTGCGGCTGATGATATTGGTTCCGACCTCTGCCTCGGCCTCTGCCTCGGCCTCCAAATACTGCGCTTGCCTCGCCCTGACGGCGCCCACCAAAAGCCTTCCTATTACTGTCAGATGCAGTTGATTCCTCAGCCTGGAACTTTCCTTGCTTAATGTTACGTTCAATCTTTTCTCCCATCAGAATCAAATCGGAGAAACTGGCCAGAGATGTATGAAACAACATGTCATGAAATAAGCCTGTGAATGTGCCGACGAACATGTCATTCATTTCCTTGTCTTCTAAAGGAGGACGGACCCTGGCAGCCATATCGCACCACCTTTGCGCGTACTCTTTAAAGCTCTCCCCCTTCTTCTGAGACAGCCCTGTCAATTGGACCCGATTGGGCGCCAAATCGCTGTTATACTTGTAGTGAGCTACAAATGCCTCTGCTAATTGCTTCCATGTCTTAATATTGGTTGGCTCCAACCCCATATACCACTCTAGGGAAGGGCCTGACAAACTATCTTGAAAGAAATGCATTAGCATTCTCTCATCAGTTGAATATGTAGACATCTTTCTGTAATAAGCTCGCACATGCACTTTCGGACATGTGTCCCCTTTATACTTATCAAACGCATGAGCTTTGAATTTGATTGGCACCCTCAATTCAGGTACCAGACCCATTGTTGCCATGTCCAAGCCCACAGCACTTTGATTCAGGACCCCCCTCATCTGCTCTTCTAGCATTCTGATCTTCTGGGAGTCATCCATCGGCCCTTCGAAACCTCCGCCGGAGAAAGCGTCCTCCTGCTGATCTTCTCGCCACATACCATTCCCAGCTCCATACCCATCATATTCATTATTGCGGCCAGCTCTAATTTGATTCATCACCGGGCCTCGGCCTCTGTTGCCGTATCCCTGAACACCTCCAGCAGGCCCAAAAGCCATTAACCCATTGCCGTTTCCATTTCCGAAACCTCCGTAACCCTGATTGACCACACCATAACCATCTTGCCCAAAGCCTTGAGCATTGAAACCATATTTCCCAGCATTATCGAATCCCTGATCATTGAATCCGAATCCAGCATTGCCAAAGCCGTTGCCTCCCATATTATCGCCCAAGTTGACATCACCAAGTCCAACATTATGGACGGCAGTCTCGTTCCCAACTCCGAAGTTACCGTTCACAGCAGCGGTAGCGTTGTTGACATTAGCGGCAGGTATATTGACTACAGGTGAAGCCACTGGCGTGGGAGTGCCATCTCCATGAACAGTATCGACTCGCACAGACTGATGATCCTCATTACCGTGACCAGCATTTCGGGCCAACAGAGGTTGGACCATGGCTTGCAAATTCTCCTGCCCTTTTGCAATAGCTTCCATGGTCTGCATAAAGAGAGCTAGCTTCTCGCGCACATCTTGCATCTCGTTCTGCATTTGATCCATGATTCTTCGACAGTTGGTGCGAGTGGAATAGCGGTGTGGGTGTTGATCTGCAATCCTGGAAGGTACCTGATGCAGAGCAGGAAATAAGACACCATCCAAAGATTACCTGTAATGCAATATGAATATGAATGCAATGCAATGTGTGTCTGTGCATTAGGGCAACTCATTCCCCGATTCTAGTGTGAAGGTGCCGGTGCAAACATTACAAAGATCGGAGCTGAATCACAGAAAGCCTCATATATTGCAGAGAAACCAATAAGCCAAGAATACAATATCACTGAGAGTACAACAAGAAGGCATAACCTCAACCAACAATCCTGGTGATGGTCAACACTATGCAAATAAAGCATACAAGTTACTACATGAAGTGATCAAATCCTCCCATAAGTCTGGTACTCTTCTAGCAGCTTCTTGGTCTCTGGATGACTGGGTCGAGCAAGCAGCCCTTCAACAAGTTGGTTTCTTTTCTTAAGAACACGGCGCACGTCTTCAACAGTTTCTTCCCATGCCCCCTCTCCGAAGCGATCCTCTAGTTTACGCTTCTGAGACACAGCTTCATCTCTGCCTTTGATGGCCTTGTTTAGTGCATTCTGGAGACTATACCGGGTCATCACTTCTTCTTCACACTTCTTGATGCTGGACTTCAACTGCTCTTTGAGGTCAGCAATTTGCTGCTTCAACTTATCTTCCCTCTTCTTATTGTTGGTGAGCGTGGCATTCCAAGTCTTATTGCAAGAAGAGATTTCTCGGTGTGCTGCGTCGAGCGCTTTCTTTTTGGATTCCAGCATGTCATGGGAGCTTCTGAACTCTTGCCCCAAACGTTCGCGCTTCTTCTTTTCCTCAATCAACTCATCCCCTAACCTGTTCATTAGCTCAATCTGCTGTTGGAAAGCATACACGGCCTTGTTTTTCTCACTGCGTATCTGGGCTAGCTCCTGCTCTAACCCGTCGTTGATCTTCATCAAGGCTTCTTTTTCTTTCACAACTTGCTCGTAGGCCTCCCTAGAAACAGTAGTTGGCTCTACTGCCGGAATAGGAACAAGGATTGGTACATCTGAGAATGGCATCCGCAACTGACTTGCTCTCTCTTGAATCCAAACTCTATAAGGTGCATAGGCCTGACAGTCATTTTTCCCTAACAACGGCTTCCCTCTTCGGTTAATACGCGTCCAGGCATGCTGCAGCTTGGCTAACAACTCCCCCTTCAAGTCTCCGGTGAAGTACAGAGATTCCTGTACTTCCTCCTCCTTTGGCGGGTTCTTCAGCGCATATCCGAACTGGCGGACCAACAGCGATGGGTTGTAGTTGATACACCCTTTTCTTCCAATCAGCGGCACATTAGGGTACCCAGAACAACTGAATATAAGCTCAGATCCTAGCAGGTCTCGATCAAACCACTCAACATCTTCGGAAGAGAGCCTCATCAGGCGCTCTAACCAGCTAGCGGTGGTTGCACTCTCCACAAAAGATCCCTTCATGGGAAGATGACTTTTGAACCACATATTCAATAGAGGAGCACAGCAGTAAACAACCTTCCCCCTTCTGTTTTCGTTCTTGTAGTGCAAGGAGTGGTAGAAGTCTCCGATCAACGTTGTCACTGGATTACCGGCAGCAAACAGATGGAAAGCGTCCAAGTCTACGAAATTGGGCAAGTTAGGAAACAGCACGATCCCATAAATGCATAGAGCCAAAATAGCATTGAAAACCACCCAACATCCGTTCTTGGCATACTCCTGAGCTTTGCCAACCAAGAAATCAAGAGAGAAACCTGAGACCCCAAGCCAAGAAGTCACTAATAATTCTGCAGTGTCCATATGCAAGGCTTTGGCTAAGTCCTCCAACTTGGGCTTAGCAGCAGAGTGAATAAATGGAACCTTGTTCTGCACGGGTAGCTCAGTAAACTCCACATACTCCTCAATGGTAGGCCCTAGAATGAAGTCAGCAAACGTAAAACATCTCAATGCGGGGTCATAGAACTGCATCAAGGTGTACAGCCCATTCATCTCATCATCAGTGGGCTTGCAGACTAATCTCAGTAGTCTCCCATGACTCATTCTGAAGCTTCTCCTAACCTCCTCATCAACAAGAGATATCAGACCAAGCAAAGAAGTAATATCAGGTGAAGGCAGCTTATACGCAACTGTTTTCCTCAAACCGACCATAGTCAACACTCAGAAGTCTGGGCACTAGAATCGGAGGATATGCAAATGCACCTGCAGCACAGACACACGTTAATGGGATGCAATGATAATGAGTATGCAAACAATGCAATGCAAATAACATGCAACAGGGACCAACTGCCGTGGCTGAATAGCCTGAACCATATCAAGAAGTCTCAGATAGACTCTTTAGAAACCCTCAAACCCTGGTCTCAGATAGACCTACAATAAAGCTCCAACAATGGTCTCTGACAGACCCACAACATAACTCTGGCTGGTCTCTGATAGACCTCAGATCATAACTCCAATAGGTCTCTGACAGACCTCAGAACTCCTCAACTGGTCTCTGACAGACCTCATAACACATCTCCAAAATGGTCTCTGACAGACCTCATAACTCACAAATACCCAGGATCTCTGATCAAGAAATAGCCGGTATCTGAAGGTCTAGTTACCTGCATAACCCCAAACCCTCTCACAGGTAGATGTCCTAGTAACTGACAAAGGCATGGCATCCTATGCGGTCGTCGGCGTCACAGACTTTCAGGGTTGATGATACGATTCCCAGAAGGAGTGGCATCATCAAATCCTGAAGAGGCCTCACTTAGCCAACTTCCAAATGATCGGTTCCCGGAGTCGACAATTCAGCTGACCAACAACCCCCTCGACCCAAAGGGTAGAAAAAGAAGCCAACCAGAAGAACCTCGTCCGAGTGTAGATTTCATGAGACACTAATGCAAGCAAAGCTGGCACGCGCCCGCTACTTTCTACTCTAATTCTAGGTGCACTCAAGCCCAGGTCCGGCTTATCTCTCAATCATAGAACCACCCATCACAACCCAATACAACAATAATAACAATATATATAATGCTGAAAATAAAGGTCAGAAATATAAATCCATACAAAATCCTCGACGGGAAAACAAGCGTTAGGATTGACTCTCTTAAGGGACGTTGGATCCCAAATGCATAAGAACTATCGCAGTCCTTAGCAGCCAGGGGACGTTGGATCCCCAGCAGAGTCGCCAGCTGTCGCTACTGCGAAAATCGGCGCCGGCTGAACAGAAGAGTCGCCACCGTGCGTTATTTATCCCACGGGAGGGAAAGGAAACGCTCAGAGTAAACCTCGCACAACACGGGAAAGGTATGGTCGTCGCAACCAAAACCTGGATTCGGGAGTCGGTTACGCAAGGGGAAGGTATTAGCACCCCTCACGTCCGTCGTACTCAACGGGATCCACGCTTGTTTTCGGGTATGGATTGTTATTTCTATCTATGCTACAGCTTAAGGGTTAAAGAAAAAACAAAATGACTCGGCAAAGTATCGCACTTTATGCCTACGTATTCCCGTCTGGGACGAGAAATCAGAGTCAACGTAGTTCGCCTACCTACGGGAAAGGAGGGGAAGGTTGCTCGCTAGGATATCACATCCTATGCCTACGTACTTCCACACTGCATGGAAGATCAGAGCAAACGTAGTTCGGGCCACGTACGACACAAGCTTGTCTTGATTGATTTTATTCCTTCTGAAAAAGGGTTTTTCTGATTAACAGTCCCGGCGGACAAAAATGACGTCTTGATGAGTTCACATTCTTTTACGGAAGAAGTGTCTTTTATTGTGTTTGAAATCTTATTGTGTTTTTCTGTTTGTTTTGAGGAAGAAGAGACAGAACTCTAACCTACGGTTGCGAAGGGAATCAAACTAACCTAATGTTATCATGCATGGGTTAATACCTAGTGTCTATCATGCTCCTCTCTTACACAGAGAGAAACAGAGATCCTAAGGGAACAGACGGAAACAGAAACAATATCAGATATATACAATAATACGGTAAAATGCATGGATGCAGCAATACAAGCGAGGCAAGGGAGTCCCACTCAACCTCGAACCTGGAAAACAATAGGCAAAAGTGAACAGACTTCACTTTCAACCCAACAGGGTAAACAGCAAACAATACAGTTCAGAAAACCAATCAATACATCAGAAGTGAAAAACAGCAAGAAAAATAAACAGCTACAGCAGCTCTGCACCACATCTATCTTCAAGTCATCTCCATACAGCTGCAAGCTTCAACAAGCATCAATCTCCATCTCCACAGCTTTTCAGCAAGGTCTTGATCATCAATCTTCCATCTACAATGGCTTTTCTTCAAGTCTCAGGCCCCCAGGAGGGATATCAGTCAACCAGATGAAGTTATGAATGTTAGACAGTCAATTACCTACCAAGGGTGGTTCATCAACTGTTAACATTAAACAGACAGTTTTCTCTCAAAAGTTCTATCTTTCCAATACATTCACTGATCCTTCCAAAGGAAGGAGGTGGATATTTGAAAGAGACTTTGAATCATATAGAAAGGATGGATGCAGACAAAGCATTCCATGTTTGAGAAACAAGCTTTCTAATCTAGAGATCTGCCTAGCTCCTAAACCCTAATCTCCTCAACAGCTGCTAGCAGGAACCTCCTCTTCAACTCTGGAAGTTGGTCTTCAAGCTCTAGATTTCCAATGGCTTCATCATCACAAGTCTTCAGCTTCCCCAATCCCCAGACAATCCCAATACCCACACAGATAAACAGATCATAATCCCCAGAGGGCACACCACACCAGTCAAACAAATATAGCAGCATATACTAGTAGCAGTAGGGGAATCCTAGTGATTTCTAAGGGGATCTATCCTATACCCATAACCCCTATAGTCCATACCCCAAAACTCAAATGAAAATTTCCTAAAAGAATTAAACTATCTCACCTAAGTTGATTTAAAACCCTAATTTTATTCATGTTATTTACACCTACACTAAACCCCTAAAATCAAGTCCTAAAAATGGGAACTAAATTGTATATACAAGATACATGTCTAAACTAATCAACCTAAAAAGAATGGATGAAAAATATTAAAGCAACTAATAGAACAAAAATTATCAAAGTCATGTATGAAATGAAACATCTAAAATATGCATTTATTTGGAAAATATGGGAAAAATATCAAATAAAAAATAAAATGCAATTTTTATTTTTTATAATTTTCTAGACACCTTGAAGAAATTAATGCAAAAAGAATCATTGAAAAATATGAAGTTTATGATTTATTATGATTTTTTAAAGATGCAAAAATATTAAAGGAAATAAAAATGACAAAATAGAAAATTAAATGGGAGGGGTGAGAATAGCATCTGCGCCCTAGTTATTTTTCCAGGTGGGCCACAGAGCAGGGGTGCAGATATTAATTGTTAGGCCCAGCGCGTTCAGAAAATCCAATGAAAAAATGTCAGAAAAAAGGAAAAAATCCTCGGTGCAAATAGTAGCTCCATCACGTTCATTCAGCGGGCTTCTCAAAACGGGGGGTGGGGATATGAAAGTGGATCCAAGGCCCATGCTGATGAAGTTAAGTGAAACGGTGCGTTTCACAGTTGAACTTCCCTCTGTTTCTCATTTTTAATCGTGTCCGTTGGATTGGGAATTAAGTCAAAGGTCCAGGCCAGATCAAACGGTCCAAAGGTTATCTTCAACCTTGGACAAACCCTAGCTCTGAACTTCATCTCCCATGCACACACATTCGAGCTCCCTGTTCTCACTCAGTTCTCCATGGATTCGCTCGACATAAAAAGCAAACTTGGTCTATAACAATCCCTCTACACAGCCATAACCACAAATCCTCCTAAAACTCAAGCAATAAACCAATTCGATAGAGATAACAGTCCTGATCCACCATGAGCACCTGATATCAAACCTCTCCATTCTCTCCAAATCTTGTCCTAAACTCATCTATACTCCATGCTGATCTTAACATGCTAATCCAACAAGATTCTCGTGCATTATCCTAATAGTTACAAGCTCTAACAGATTTGGTGCACTATGATCAACATCCATGAAACTCATCCAAACTTACCAAAATCAATCATCTTACTTATCCTAACCAATCTATACTACCAATTCTCTATAATCCTAACTAAACTAAGCAATTCGAACAGAATTCTAACCTGATGCAAATGGTGAAAACAGCTATGCAACTCCTTGAATTTGATGCTTGCAGTGATTGGAACTTGCTCAGTGACCTGGATTAGGAGTTCTGTATGCAATGAATCTTGTGCAAACTCCTTGAATCTTGTACTTGAAACCTTCTTGCGAATTGGATGATGAAGATGAATGGTACAATCCTTGCTCCAATCTGCCAAATCTTTGATGGAATTCTGATCTAGGAAAGGTATTGATGATGATCCAGGCAAGAAATGTGGAAATTGATGGAGATTTGAGAGGGTTTGAGAAGCTTTTGCAAAATGGAGAAAGTGAGTGAAACTTGTGATTTTGAGAGAATGAGATCACCAACCATGGCATGAACCATCTCATATCAATATATACATGATGTTAGAAACTCCTAGAAGCTTGGAGAAGCTTCCCTTGCACAATTTCCCTTGGATTTGGTTTATGTATCTTCCATTACAAGTAACCATGGATAACTCCCAAAATGTGAACTAAGCTCAAAGTTCTACTTTAGCCAATGTCTTTAAAATGATCTTTCCATTCAAAATGACCTATAATTTTGCTTCATTTGGCCAAAATATGAAAAATCTCATTTTTAAGGTCATTTTTATTCATTAAATCCAACAATTTTGAAACCTTGTGCTATGAATCTTTCCAATCTCTCATGGTCACTTTTCTAGACTCAAAATGTCATTTGGAACAAGTTTGATGTTGTAAAGTTTTCCATTTGAAGCTCCCTTGTATGAGTTTTGGGCATAGGTTGAAATGACCTGTAATTCTCAAAGGACCAAAATACCCTTTGCTTGCCAAGACCATAAGTAGAGTTCCACAAATTATATGAAGGCATACTATACCATTATAGAAATCTAAGACAATGAGGAACAACTCTTATGTTGACCATAAATTCATTTGAAATCTCCTTGAGGGGTAAAAATTGCTTGGAAGTCAAGTCACTTTCACAGACAAAATTTCAGATACCTCAGATGACCTGTAACTTGCAAGGACCATAACTTGAGTTCTATAAATCTCCTTAGTGTATTCCACCACTCATATTAAAGGTATTGAGATCCTCTACAAGTTTCATGTTGGCCAAGGATCCATTTGAAGCTTGCATTTTGACTTATCTTGCTTGGAAATTTGACCTAAACTAGGGGATTTTACACAGAAACCCTAATTTAGAAACTCCTCTTCTCCTTGATTTCTCTTGATTTCTTCTTAGCATAACAACATATACTTATTCTCCATGTCAAATGGTGAACCCCACATCTCTCCAATAGACCTTAATGCCCTTCCATCAGTCATTTGACCTAGAGTTGACCCAGGGTTGACCCAGATGAAACCCTAGTTGACTGTCTTCAGCTGTAATTCTTGTGATCATACCAAGGACTTGTCTCCTTCTCCAAATGACTTTATAAGTCTCCCATGATGTCCCCATACTCTCCATGCTCATCCCACATCTCATAATTTCTTTGTTGACCCTCAGGTACCCTCAGATAGGAGATAGATTAACTGCTTGATCCATTGACTTGATAGCTTCCCAATTCTTTCTGATGACTTGAATGGGATTGAATTTGAATAATAACCTCTTGATAGGCCTCTAGAGATGATAATAATGATTGGTCCCCTGTTGAATGACTTGCTATGCTTATGCTATGCAGATGAGTAGACTATGTACATGACTCTATATGCAAATGCTAATGATATTGCAACATAAACCAAGTGGATAAGGTTGAGCAAATTTTAGGGTACAACAGCTGCCCCTATTCAAGCGACTTGGACCCGATTGGGTGAAGAGCCAGGAGCCTTCAGACATTCGCGGTACGAGACGGTTGAATACTAAGAACCCGGAAATTTGCCAACCGCAGAAATAAACTGCGCTTCTGCTTGGGGATTACATTCGTCAGCTGAATCTGACTGTTACGACAACCCACCGATCTCGTAGCGACCGTGCTGGGGATTATTTGTCCTTCCACGTAGGGAATAACCGTTCCACGTTAGGAATACCTCTATCTTTCCACGTCAGGAGTCAATTTTGATATGTCCGCGTAAGGACTCAATCTTTCCACGTAAGGAATCATCATCTTTCCACGTAAGGAATCATCTTGATAGGTCCACGTAAGGACTAAACTTTCCACGTAAGGAATCATAATCTTTCCACGTAAGGAATCCGTCTTGATTTGAATCTGTCCACGTAAGGACCCCAATCTTTCCACGTAAGGAATACAATCTCAATCTGTCCACGTAAGGACTCCGACTTGATATGTCCACGTAAGGACTCAATCTTTCAGCGTAAGGAATACAATCTCGTTCCACGTAAGGAATCACATTTTTCCACGTAAGGAATAATTTCTTTTTTCAATCGGTCCGCGTCAGGACTAAACTTTCCTCGTAAGGAATCAATCTCTTTCCACGTAAGGAAACCATCTTCTTTCCACGTAAGGAAACATCGTCTTTCCACGTAAGGAGAACCGCTTTTCTTCCACGTAAGGAATGCCCTTGATATGTCCACGTAAGGACTCTAATCTTTCCACGTGAGGAATACTACATCAATCTTTCTTTCCACGTTAGGAATGTCGTCTTTCCACGTAAGGAACACCTCTTTCTTTCCACGTAAGGAAACTCTTTCTGATTTGTCCACGTAAGGACCCCCATCTTTCCACGTAAGGAATTTGTCTTCTTTCCACGTAAGGAAACCAATCTTCTTCCCCGTAAGGAATAAAATTCTTGATCTGTCCACGTAAGGACTCTAAGCTTTCCACGTAAGGAATAGACCTGCCCACGTAAGGACTCTCGTTTCGTCTTGGTTTGTCCACGTCAGAACTCGCCTTTTGACTCGCTGAGGAATAAAATTTAGTCCGCGTCAGGACTCCTGCACCTTTGACCCGCTGGGGAAGTGAGACTTTGTCCACGTCAGGACTCACATCTCAACCTGCTGAAGTAATAGGACCTGTCCACGTCAGGACTTGCGCGTCTTCGACTTGCTGGGGAAATAAACCTCGTCCATGTCAGGACACACACTCTGCCACCAACACGAAGAAGGATGAATTTGTCCTCGTCTGGACTCTCGTATCTTGCCATCGCGAAGAACTACAAACTTGTCCACGTCAGGACACGTACTTCACCATCACGAATAGAGACATCTGCTGGAAATAAAATGGTCCTCGTCAGGACTCCAACCCGAAGAGTAATCAACCTTGTCAACGTTATGACTTCATACTCAATCAATACTGAGAACTCGAATCTGTCCACGTTAGGACTAGCGCCTCCTATCAGCCCAGGGAAATAAAACTGTCCACGTTAGGACTCCGCTTTTCTAGCCCGAAGAAAACCTGTCAATAAACTTGTCCCCGTTAGGACTCCTCCTTCCATTGGTCCGCCAATCTCTTATCACTGACGTTACAGTAACTTTGAGGCTGACTCTACTGGGGATATTTGGAAACCAGACTACCGGAGGCCTGTTCTGATAACTGGCGGTAGCCTCTGAAATTCTGGTTCATGAAACCTTTTAATGCTGACGTAACAACAACTTTGAAGGAAACGAATCGCTGGTCGGACTAGAGAAACTTCAACAAGAAACCCTGGCGGGAAATAAGTAACTCTGCTTGGGGACAAAGAGAGACTTATCCTGATAACTCTGTGGGGAGTAGTGTCACAGCTGACACTTCGTCGAATGTCTCACGTTGAGATCCTGAATGTTTTATTGATTCACCTAAGCAAGGGCTCTCTCTACCTGCAAGAGAAACAATACTTGAACCAAAAGGTCAGCCAACCTAGTTTATGTTTCAAAATGCATGCGTTCGACAATGATGCAATGCTCCCTTCGACATGGGAATGCTACACGTTTTTATTTGATGGACGCAAGTATGACACTATATGCCAATGCAAATGCAGACTCGAACTGCTGGGATACAGAAACTGCTTCAGCAAAATAAATGCTGAAGATAATGCCAACTCTGCTGGGGATAGCCAGATGCTACAGAATTATTCCAGCAAAATAAATGCTGGAAGAGTGAAGTCGGCTCAGCTGGGAAATGGGGAACTTAATACCAATCACCTCATTGAAGTAACGCCCTGCTGGAGAATACAACTCTACTAGAGAATAGCAGATGTGCCTGGTATGATTGAATTTCTGCTGGAGAGTGAACGGATATCACACAGTATTCTGACAAAATAAATGCCAATGCGTCACACCAACTCTGCCGGGGAGAACCTTAATCTTCGAGTTCCACTGGGAGGAATGAAAACACTTGCTGAGAAGAGAATTCCGCTGGGGATGGGATGATTCTCTTGGGGAAACCAACTGACTCTGCTAGGGGAGAGTAAATGACCCTGCGGGGAAAGGTGAACTGTCTGAATACAGCTCGCAAAGATTGATCTTCTGAGGCTAAACCACTCTGCTTGAGATACACTGTTTGAACACAGCCTACAATCATGAAATCGCCAACTCTACTGAGGATGAATGGCTTTGCTGGAGCATGTCCTTTGGATAAGATGCGACTAGCCGGGGAATTCTATCCTCCTTCAGGAAGAACATGCATGACCTGCGTGGGGGTCGAGTCTCTCGTTATTGCAATCTTTTGATCATCTTCCTCGTACGGCTATGCAACCTGCAACAACACAAACAAGACAAGACAAGCCTATACAACCAAATCAATTCAGGTTAGTGACGTTATTTTCAGTTAATTCAAAGCTTTAGCAATTGTTGGCAAGGGCCAGTGGTGTTATACACATGCTAGTTTCAATAAACTTAGGCGTTTTATCATGCACAAAACAGTAAAGAACCAGCATCAAGTACTGAATAACATATTTTATTGATTGGGCCCCTGAATGGGCGGAGTTTTTGTACACAGGATGTAACTCCTGAAAAGAGGAAGCTACGCAAAGCAAATACACAAGTATGCACAAGGAGCATAAATATTTGACAAATTAAATTTGGTACACATGTCGGCAACGGGATGCAGACGAACACCACGAACTGATCCTCCCATGACTCGCCCGACTCTAATGCTTTCCCAGTATTCACTCTTCCGAAGAGGTTGTATCTGATAAACGACCCCTCAGGTATCCTCCCGCACTGATGCTCACTGCAATGTCAAATTCGGACCGCAGTCATTTGCTTTTCAAATCCCTAACTTTTGCGTGAACCGCCCTTTACGGGTTTTCAGTTCACCGGGATACCCTTTTTTGCCGAAGCCGCCCAGTGTAGGTTTTCAACTTCGCGGGTGTACATTTTTTCAATTTTATCCCTAACTTTTGCCCGAACCTTTCATTCTGTTTTTGGTTCGCCAGGATGCCCCATTTTTGCCTGGACTTTCTTTTTTCTGTCCAGCAGGTCTATTTTAAGCAAAGTATTTTTTGACTGCGTCCGAATTCACAGGCGACGTAAAGTCTTCACCGTCCATGGTGGACAACAACAACGCTCCTCCTGAGAAGACTTTCCTGACAACATATGGCCCTTCGTAGTTGGGGGTCCACTTGCCCCTGTGATCTGCTTGCGGCGGGAGAATCCTTTTCAGCACAAGGTCGCCCGTCTGAAAGCTCTGCGGATGTATCTTTTTATCATATGCTTTCTTCATTCGGCTCTGGTACAAACGACCATATGCTAGAGAAGATAGCCTCTTCTCATCCATCAAACTCAATTGGTTCAACCTGTCTTTCACCCATTCTGCCTCGTCCAGCTGAACGTCTCGCAATACCCTCAGAGAAGGGATCTCAACTTCCAATGGTAATATCGCTTCCATTCCGTATACTAACGAGAACGGGGTTGCCCCGGTTGATGTGCGTACCGTCGTACGATAACCGTGCAAAGCAAAAGGTAGCATCTCGTGCCAATCCTTATAGGTCACCACCATTTTCTGAACGATCTTCTTGATATTCTTATTGGCCGCTTCGACAGCGTCATTCATCTTGGGTCGGTAAGGGGAGGAGTTGTGATGTTCGATCTTGAAATTCTGACAGAGTTCCTTCATCATTTTGTTGTTCAGGTTTGAACCGTTGTCCGTGATTATCCGCTCGGGAATCCCATATCGGCAAATGATATCTCTCTTGATGAATCTAGCCACTACTTGCTTCGTTACATTTGCATAAGACGCCGCTTCCACCCACTTGGTGAAATAATCGATTGCTACTAGGATGAACCGATGCCCGTTAGAAGCCGTCGGCTCGATCTTTCCAATCATATCGATTCCCCACATTGAGAACGGCCAGGGCGATGACATCACATTTAGAGGACTCGGAGGCACATGGATCTTATCAGCATAGATTTGGCACTTGTGGCACTTCCTTGCGAACTTGAAACAGTCAGTTTCCATAGTCAGCCAAAAATAACCTGCCCTTAGCAGCTTCCTCGTCATGGCATGCCCACCAGCATGCGTACCGAAGGTTCCTTCATGTATTTCCTCCATGAGCAGCTTCGCCTCTTTCTCGTCTACACAACGCAACAGCACCAAATCGTGGTTTCTTCTGTATAAGACGCCATCCGAATTCAAATAGAAATTACTCGCTAATCTCCTGAGAGTCTTCTGATCTTGACTGGATGCCCCAGCCGGATACTCTTTATTCTTCAGGAAATTAAGGATATCAAAATACCACGGTTTGTCGTCAGATGCTTCATCAATAGCAAATACGAAAGCTGGCCTGTCAAGCCGAGAGATAATGATTCGGGGAGCCTCGTTCCAGAAGTTGACTTTGTACATGGAAGACAAAGTGGCGAGGGCGTCAGCCATTTGATTCTCGGCCCGCGGCACATGATGCAATTCAACCTTGTCGAAGAAAGGCAACAATCTCCTTGCATAATTCATGTAATGTATCAAATTGGGCTGACGTGTCTCCCATTCCCCTTTGATTTGATTCACTACCAGAGCTGAGTCTCCGTATACGTCTAGATTTTTGATTCGCAGATCAATGGCTTCTTCAAGCCCCATTATACAAGCTTCGTATTCGGCCTCATTGTTGGTAACAGCAAAGGTCAATCGGGCAGTAAACGGGATGTGCGACCCGTGTGGCGTAGTGATGATTGCCCCTATTCCGCTATCGTAAGCATTTACCGCTCCGTCAAATATCATCTTCCATTTGGAACCCAACTCTGGCCCCTCGTCTGGCAACGGCTCTTCACAATCTTTCATCTTTAGGTACATGATATCCTCGTCAGGAAAATCAAACCTCATCGATTGGTAATCTTCAATAGGCTGCTCCGCCAGATACTCAGACAGCACACTTCCCTTTATAGCCTTTTGCGAGACGTATTTGATGTCATATTCAGTCAAGACCATCTGCCAACGGGCAATTCTCCCTGATAACGCCTGCTTTTCGAATACATATTTGATAGGGTCCATCTTCGAGATGAGCATGGTTGTATGATTCAGCATGTATTGCCTCAAACGCTTGGCGGCCCAGGCGAGCGCGCAACAAGTTTTCTCAAGCATTGAGTATCGAGATTCACAATCTGTAAATTTCTTACTCAAGTAGTAGATCGCATGCTCTTTTCTTCCTGTCTCGTCGTGTTAACCGAGAACACAACCCATGCTTCCCTCCAGAACCGTCAAATACATAATCAAGGGTCTTCCTGCCACCGGGGGTATCAAAATAGGAGGCTCCTGCAAATACTGCTTTATTTTATCGAACGCCTTTTGGCAATTTTCGTTCCATGTTACAGCTTGATCTTTCTTCAACAGCTTGAATATTGGTTCGCACGTAGCAGTTAGGTGAGATATGAACCGGGCGATGTAGTTCAACCTCCCTAAAAACCCGCGCACCTCTTTTTCTGTTTTAGGTGTCGGCATTTCTTGAATCGCTTTTATTTTAGCAGGATCAACCTCTATTCCTCTTTCGCTTACGATAAACCCCAGCAGCTTACCCGATCTCACCCCGAAGGTGCATTTGTTAGGGTTCAGCCTCAGCCTGAACTTCCTAAGCCTTTTAAATAACTTCAGCAGATTCACCAGATGCTCTTCCTCCGTCTGGGATTTGGCAATCATATCGTCAACATAAACTTCGATCTCTTTATGCATCATATCATGGAAAAGAGTCGTCATCGCACGCTGATATGTTGCCCCAGCATTTTTCAAGCCGAAGGGCATCACTTTGTAGCAAAATGTTCCCCAAGGCGTTATGAAAGTGGTCTTCTCCATATCCTCTGGCGCCATTTTAATCTGATTATAGCCTGAAAAGCCATCCATGAAGGAGAATATGGAGTATTGAGCAGTATTATCAACTAGCACGTTAATATGAGGAAGCGGAAAATCGTCTTTTGGGCTTGCTTTATTCAAATCTCTATAATCCACGCACATTCGAACCTTGCCATCTTTCTTCGGCACTGGTACGATGTTAGCAACCCATGAGGGATATTTTGTCACAGCCAGGAAACCAGCGTCCCACTGTTTTTGAACTTCCTCTTTGATCTTCACTGCCATATCTGGTCGAGTTCTGCGAAGTTTTTGCTTGACCGGCGGGCATTCTTCTTTCAATGGCAGACGATGCACAACCATATCTGTATCGAGCCCTGGCATATCTTCATACGACCAAGCGAATACATCACTATACTCTTGGAGCATTTCAACCAGTCTTCGCTTGATATTGCTCTGCAGCGCGGCTCCGATACGAATATTCTTCTCAACCCCTTCCGACCCCAAGTTGATAATTTCGATGACCTCGTCGTGAGGCAGAATGGCTCGTTCCTCTTGCTTCACCAACCAAGACAGTTCTTCAGGAATGTCATTATCTTCGACAACCTCTTCTTCGGCCTGAAATACCGGATGCTCAAAGTCGGGACGAGTCATAGGTGGTTCAAGGATGTCATCTGAAAATGTTATCCTGCAAAAGGAATGGTTAAGTGCTTCAAAATGCGTATAAAGCGAATAATCGCGTTGCCATTTTATTGAAAAAATGCAAAACAAGAAAGACAGAGATTACAGTATTTGCACATGAAAAAACGCCATTTATTTAATGATTAACACGCAATGTTCATAACAACACAACCCTAAGAAAATCACGATGCCCCGGGCAAGACATCAGATTATTCAACAATTAATAAAGCAAAGCATTACTGTTTAAGAGTCACAGGAACAAGCTCCTGAATAGACCAGTTGCACAGTCCTTGTCCTGGCGTGCTTGGCTGAATCCAGGCATCCATATCACAGTCGTTGTCTCCTTCGTCAGACTCCGAAGCAGCGTTGACGGTTTCATGACATACTCCACTGGCAGAGATGGTTATTGGCCCTCTGAAACGGGGTGCCCCCACAGCAGGTGCTGACGACGACGGTTGGTATCCCATCCCGAACCGGTCCATTTTCACAGGAATATCCAGCACTTTGCCCCAGCCCTTTGCTTCTCCTGCCTCCACTAGAGCTTGAGCTTCTTTATATGACGAAACGGCTATTTCCGACGCTTTGCTTGGCCCGGGACCTTTGTCCTTGATACGCAAACCTTCAAATGCCTGGCAGGGTGTTTCGTGGATCTCTCCGTCGACCTCCACGTATTTAAATGACGACAGATGGCTGACCAGGATGTCTTCTTCTCCGCATACGGTGACTACGCTGTCTCCGACCATATATTTTAACTTCTGATGCAGGGTAGACGTGACTGCCCCAGCCCCATGAATCCAAGGTCTTCCAAGCAAGCAGCTGTATACGGGCTGTATATCCATGATATAAAACTCAGTTGCAAACACCTTCGGCCCTACTTGCAGGGGCAATGTTATCGATCCAAAGACTGTTCTCCGCGTGCCGTCAAACGCTCTGACTACCAAGTCACTAGGCGTGCACAGGATTCCTCTAACATCCAGCTTCATCATCGCTTTCTTGGGCATCACATTTAGAGACGATCCGTTGTCGACCAATACATGTGACATTACTGATCCTCTACACTCGACAGATATGTGCAGCGCCATATTATGATCTCTCCCTTTCGGGGTCAAATCGAAGTCGGTAAAGCCCAAGCTGTGGCCTGCATTTACATGTGCCAACACTCCTTCCAGCTGATTTACAGAGACGTCTTGGGGTACGAAGGAAGTATCCAGGACTTTCAATAAAGCATTTCTGTGAGCTTCAGAACATAGTAGCAACGACAGGATAGATATCTTGGACGGCGTCTGTTGCAGATGCTCCACAATCTTATAATCACTTTTTCGAATCAAGCGCATGAACTCTTCGACGTCTTTCGATGCCGACGCTTTGTCGCTTGCTTGCACTGGGACATTTTCAACCACTTTCTCTTTTCCTTTCGCTAGTCTTTCGGCCTCCACCTCCGGTGATATGAAGATCCTACCACTCCTTGTCATACCTCCTGAACCAACAACGTTATCTATAGTCTCGGCCGACTGCTTATTAACATCAATCTTTATCCCGTCACAATACACCTCCAACCCATATGACCAGGGGACTGCGTTTGTGTTCTCGTACGGGATCGGTCCGGCCTTAGTTATGGTGATCGGTGGTCGCTGAACCGGTGCTGCAATAGTGATTGTCTTTCGAGGAATCGTTACAGTGGCCACATCACTCTGATCATCTGCTACTGCCCATGCAGGCTCTTCAGTCGCTGCTCGGTCAAACTGCAATGTGCCTCCATCAATTAAAGCCTGAATGCCTTTCTTCAAATCATCACACCCCCCAGCTAGGGTCCAGCATTCTAAGCAATACTCGTCACATCCTGGATAAACACCCCCTTGCAGCAATCTGCTTTTTATCTCGTTCAGCGGCGTCTTTAAATCGTCGACATTCATAATCAGATTCAACCCTTCCTTAGTCAAAATGGCGTTTGCCCCATGATTAGGCATGGGCTTCTGCACTATATTCGGACCTGCCGTTCCGAAATTGATAGCCTTATTGTCCAAAAGATCCTGCACAACATGCTTAAAAGCATGGCAACCCTCTATATCGTGGCCCGGAGCCCCAGAATGAAACTCACAGTGCCTGCTTGCATCATAACCATACGGAGGAGTTCCCATTATAGGTGCCAGAGTTCTCTTCTCTACCAGGTTCAAACCCAACAATGTCTGCAACAAATCAGCATACGTTGAGGGAGGCTTCTCAAACACTCTTCTCGGTTTACCACCCTGGAATCTTCGCTGAGCCTGCTGCGCACCCTGCGGTGGCTGCTGCTGCTGCTGCTGCTGTATTGGCTGCTGCTGAAACGGTTGTTGTTGTTGAAGTGGTTGTTGCTGATACGGGATAGTAACACTCGCCACCTGCTGCGGCTGATGATATTGGTTCCGACCTCTGCCTCGGCCTCTGCCTCGGCCTCCAAATACTGCGCTTGCCTCGCCCTGACGGCGCCCACCAAAAGCCTTCCTATTACTGTCAGATGCAGTTGATTCCTCAGCCTGGAACTTTCCTTGCTTAATGTTACGTTCAATCTTTTCTCCCATCAGAATCAAATCGGAGAAACTGGCCAGAGATGTATGAAACAACATGTCATGAAATAAGCCTGTGAATGTGCCGACGAACATGTCATTCATTTCCTTGTCTTCTAAAGGAGGACGGACCCTGGCAGCCATATCGCACCACCTTTGCGCGTACTCTTTAAAGCTCTCCCCCTTCTTCTGAGACAGCCCTGTCAATTGGACCCGATTGGGCGCCAAATCGCTGTTATACTTGTAGTGAGCTACAAATGCCTCTGCTAATTGCTTCCATGTCTTAATATTGGTTGGCTCCAACCCCATATACCACTCTAGGGAAGGGCCTGACAAACTATCTTGAAAGAAATGCATTAGCATTCTCTCATCAGTTGAATATGTAGACATCTTTCTGTAATAAGCTCGCACATGCACTTTCGGACATGTGTCCCCTTTATACTTATCAAACGCATGAGCTTTGAATTTGATTGGCACCCTCAATTCAGGTACCAGACCCATTGTTGCCATGTCCAAGCCCACAGCACTTTGATTCAGGACCCCCCTCATCTGCTCTTCTAGCATTCTGATCTTCTGGGAGTCATCCATCGGCCCTTCGAAACCTCCGCCGGAGAAAGCGTCCTCCTGCTGATCTTCTCGCCACATACCATTCCCAGCTCCATACCCATCATATTCATTATTGCGGCCAGCTCTAATTTGATTCATCACCGGGCCTCGGCCTCTGTTGCCGTATCCCTGAACACCTCCAGCAGGCCCAAAAGCCATTAACCCATTGCCGTTTCCATTTCCGAAACCTCCGTAACCCTGATTGACCACACCATAACCATCTTGCCCAAAGCCTTGAGCATTGAAACCATATTTCCCAGCATTATCGAATCCCTGATCATTGAATCCGAATCCAGCATTGCCAAAGCCGTTGCCTCCCATATTATCGCCCAAGTTGACATCACCAAGTCCAACATTATGGACGGCAGTCTCGTTCCCAACTCCGAAGTTACCGTTCACAGCAGCGGTAGCGTTGTTGACATTAGCGGCAGGTATATTGACTACAGGTGAAGCCACTGGCGTGGGAGTGCCATCTCCATGAACAGTATCGACTCGCACAGACTGATGATCCTCATTACCGTGACCAGCATTTCGGGCCAACAGAGGTTGGACCATGGCTTGCAAATTCTCCTGCCCTTTTGCAATAGCTTCCATGGTCTGCATAAAGAGAGCTAGCTTCTCGCGCACATCTTGCATCTCGTTCTGCATTTGATCCATGATTCTTCGACAGTTGGTGCGAGTGGAATAGCGGTGTGGGTGTTGATCTGCAATCCTGGAAGGTACCTGATGCAGAGCAGGAAATAAGACACCATCCAAAGATTACCTGTAATGCAATATGAATATGAATGCAATGCAATGTGTGTCTGTGCATTAGGGCAACTCATTCCCCGATTCTAGTGTGAAGGTGCCGGTGCAAACATTACAAAGATCGGAGCTGAATCACAGAAAGCCTCATATATTGCAGAGAAACCAATAAGCCAAGAATACAATATCACTGAGAGTACAACAAGAAGGCATAACCTCAACCAACAATCCTGGTGATGGTCAACACTATGCAAATAAAGCATACAAGTTACTACATGAAGTGATCAAATCCTCCCATAAGTCTGGTACTCTTCTAGCAGCTTCTTGGTCTCTGGATGACTGGGTCGAGCAAGCAGCCCTTCAACAAGTTGGTTTCTTTTCTTAAGAACACGGCGCACGTCTTCAACAGTTTCTTCCCATGCCCCCTCTCCGAAGCGATCCTCTAGTTTACGCTTCTGAGACACAGCTTCATCTCTGCCTTTGATGGCCTTGTTTAGTGCATTCTGGAGACTATACCGGGTCATCACTTCTTCTTCACACTTCTTGATGCTGGACTTCAACTGCTCTTTGAGGTCAGCAATTTGCTGCTTCAACTTATCTTCCCTCTTCTTATTGTTGGTGAGCGTGGCATTCCAAGTCTTATTGCAAGAAGAGATTTCTCGGTGTGCTGCGTCGAGCGCTTTCTTTTTGGATTCCAGCATGTCATGGGAGCTTCTGAACTCTTGCCCCAAACGTTCGCGCTTCTTCTTTTCCTCAATCAACTCATCCCCTAACCTGTTCATTAGCTCAATCTGCTGTTGGAAAGCATACACGGCCTTGTTTTTCTCACTGCGTATCTGGGCTAGCTCCTGCTCTAACCCGTCGTTGATCTTCATCAAGGCTTCTTTTTCTTTCACAACTTGCTCGTAGGCCTCCCTAGAAACAGTAGTTGGCTCTACTGCCGGAATAGGAACAAGGATTGGTACATCTGAGAATGGCATCCGCAACTGACTTGCTCTCTCTTGAATCCAAACTCTATAAGGTGCATAGGCCTGACAGTCATTTTTCCCTAACAACGGCTTCCCTCTTCGGTTAATACGCGTCCAGGCATGCTGCAGCTTGGCTAACAACTCCCCCTTCAAGTCTCCGGTGAAGTACAGAGATTCCTGTACTTCCTCCTCCTTTGGCGGGTTCTTCAGCGCATATCCGAACTGGCGGACCAACAGCGATGGGTTGTAGTTGATACACCCTTTTCTTCCAATCAGCGGCACATTAGGGTACCCAGAACAACTGAATATAAGCTCAGATCCTAGCAGGTCTCGATCAAACCACTCAACATCTTCGGAAGAGAGCCTCATCAGGCGCTCTAACCAGCTAGCGGTGGTTGCACTCTCCACAAAAGATCCCTTCATGGGAAGATGACTTTTGAACCACATATTCAATAGAGGAGCACAGCAGTAAACAACCTTCCCCCTTCTGTTTTCGTTCTTGTAGTGCAAGGAGTGGTAGAAGTCTCCGATCAACGTTGTCACTGGATTACCGGCAGCAAACAGATGGAAAGCGTCCAAGTCTACGAAATTGGGCAAGTTAGGAAACAGCACGATCCCATAAATGCATAGAGCCAAAATAGCATTGAAAACCACCCAACATCCGTTCTTGGCATACTCCTGAGCTTTGCCAACCAAGAAATCAAGAGAGAAACCTGAGACCCCAAGCCAAGAAGTCACTAATAATTCTGCAGTGTCCATATGCAAGGCTTTGGCTAAGTCCTCCAACTTGGGCTTAGCAGCAGAGTGAATAAATGGAACCTTGTTCTGCACGGGTAGCTCAGTAAACTCCACATACTCCTCAATGGTAGGCCCTAGAATGAAGTCAGCAAACGTAAAACATCTCAATGCGGGGTCATAGAACTGCATCAAGGTGTACAGCCCATTCATCTCATCATCAGTGGGCTTGCAGACTAATCTCAGTAGTCTCCCATGACTCATTCTGAAGCTTCTCCTAACCTCCTCATCAGCAAGAGATATCAGACCAAGCAAAGAAGTAATATCAGGTGAAGGCAGCTTATACGCAACTGTTTTCCTCAAACCGACCATAGTCAACACTCAGAAGTCTGGGCACTAGAATCGGAGGATATGCAAATGCACCTGCAGCACAGACACACGTTAATGGGATGCAATGATAATGAGTATGCAAACAATGCAATGCAAATAACATGCAACAGGGACCAACTGCCGTGGCTGAATAGCCTGAACCATATCAAGAAGTCTCAGATAGACTCTTTAGAAACCCTCAAACCCTGGTCTCAGATAGACCTACAATAAAGCTCCAACAATGGTCTCTGACAGACCCACAACATAACTCTGGCTGGTCTCTGATAGACCTCAGATCATAACTCCAATAGGTCTCTGACAGACCTCAGAACTCCTCAACTGGTCTCTGACAGACCTCATAACACATCTCCAAAATGGTCTCTGACAGACCTCATAACTCACAAATACCCAGGATCTCTGATCAAGAAATAGCCGGTATCTGAAGGTCTAGTTACCTGCATAACCCCAAACCCTCTCACAGGTAGATGTCCTAGTAACTGACAAAGGCATGGCATCCTATGCGGTCGTCGGCGTCACAGACTTTCAGGGTTGATGATACGATTCCCAGAAGGAGTGGCATCATCAAATCCTGAAGAGGCCTCACTTAGCCAACTTCCAAATGATCGGTTCCCGGAGTCGACAATTCAGCTGACCAACAACCCCCTCGACCCAAAGGGTAGAAAAAGAAGCCAACCAGAAGAACCTCGTCCGAGTGTAGATTTCATGAGACACTAATGCAAGCAAAGCTGGCACGCGCCCGCTACTTTCTACTCTAATTCTAGGTGCACTCAAGCCCAGGTCCGGCTTATCTCTCAATCATAGAACCACCCATCACAACCCAATACAACAATAATAACAATATATATAATGCTGAAAATAAAGGTCAGAAATATAAATCCATACAAAATCCTCGACGGGAAAACAAGCGTTAGGATTGACTCTCTTAAGGGACGTTGGATCCCAAATGCATAAGAACTATCACAGTCCTTAGCAGCCAGGGGACGTTGGATCCCCAGCAGAGTCGCCAGCTGTCGCTACTGCGAAAATCGGCGCCGGCTGAACAGAAGAGTCGCCACCGTGCGTTATTTATCCCACGGGAGGGAAAGGAAACGCTCAGAGTAAACCTCGCACAACACGGGAAAGGTATGGTCGTCGTAACCAAAACCTGGATTCGGGAGTCGGTTACGCAAGGGGAAGGTATTAGCACCCCTCACGTCCGTCGTACTCAACGGGATCCACGCTTGTTTTCGGGTATGGATTGTTATTTCTATCTATGCTATAGCTTAAGGGTTAAAGAAAAAACAAAATGACTCGGCAAAGTATCGCACTTTATGCCTACGTATTCCCGTCTGGGACGAGAAATCAGAGTCAACGTAGTTCGCCTACCTACGGGAAAGGAGGGGAAGGTTGCTCGCTAGGATATCACATCCTATGCCTACGTACTTCCACACTGCATGGAAGATCAGAGCAAACGTAGTTCGGGCCACGTACGACACAAGCTTGTCTTGATTGATTTTATTCCTTCTGAAAAAGGGTTTTTCTGATTAACAGTCCCGGCGGACAAAAATGACGTCTTGATGAGTTCACATTCTTTTACGGAAGAAGTGTCTTTTATTGTGTTTGAAATCTTATTGTGTTTTTCTGTTTGTTTTGAGGAAGAAGAGACAGAACTCTAACCTACGGTTGCGAAGGGAATCAAACTAACCTAATGTTATCATGCATGGGTTAATACCTAGTGTCTATCATGCTCCTCTCTTACACAGAGAGAAACAGAGATCCTAAGGGAACAGACGGAAACAGAAACAATATCAGATATATACAATAATACGGTAAAATGCATGGATGCAGCAATACAAGCGAGGCAAGGGAGTCCCACTCAACCTCGAACCTGGAAAACAATAGGCAAAAGTGAACAGACTTCACTTTCAACCCAACAGGGTAAACAGCAAACAATACAGTTCAGAAAACCAATCAATACATCAGAAGTGAAAAACAGCAAGAAAAATAAACAGCTACAGCAGCTCTGCACCACATCTATCTTCAAGTCATCTCCATACAGCTGCAAGCTTCAACAAGCATCAATCTCCATCTCCACAGCTTTTCAGCAAGGTCTTGATCATCAATCTTCCATCTACAATGGCTTTTCTTCAAGTCTCAGGCCCCCAGGAGGGATATCAGTCAACCAGATGAAGTTATGAATGTTAGACAGTCAATTACCTACCAAGGGTGGTTCATCAACTGTTAACATTAAACAGACAGTTTTCTCTCAAAAGTTCTATCTTTCCAATACATTCACTGATCCTTCCAAAGGAAGGAGGTGGATATTTGAAAGAGACTTTGAATCATATAGAAAGGATGGATGCAGACAAAGCATTCCATGTTTGAGAAACAAGCTTTCTAATCTAGAGATCTGCCTAGCTCCTAAACCCTAATCTCCTCAACAGCTGCTAGCAGGAACCTCCTCTTCAACTCTGGAAGTTGGTCTTCAAGCTCTAGATTTCCAATGGCTTCATCATCACAAGTCTTCAGCTTCCCCAATCCCCAGACAATCCCAATACCCACACAGATAAACAGATCATAATCCCCAGAGGGCACACCACACCAGTCAAACAAATATAGCAGCATATACTAGTAGCAGTAGGGGAATCCTAGTGATTTCTAAGGGGATCTATCCTATACCCATAACCCCTATAGTCCATACCCCAAAACTCAAATGAAAATTTCCTAAAAGAATTAAACTATCTCACCTAAGTTGATTTAAAACCCTAATTTTATTCATGTTATTTACACCTACACTAAACCCCTAAAATCAAGTCCTAAAAATGGGAACTAAATTGTATATACAAGATACATGTCTAAACTAATCAACCTAAAAAGAATGGATGAAAAATATTAAAGCAACTAATAGAACAAAAATTATCAAAGTCATGTATGAAATGAAACATCTAAAATATGCATTTATTTGGAAAATATGGGAAAAATATCAAATAAAAAATAAAATGCAATTTTTATTTTTTATAATTTTCTAGACACCTTGAAGAAATTAATTCAAAAAGAATCATTGAAAAATATGAAGTTTATGATTTATTATGATTTTTTAAAGATGCAAAAATATTAAAGGAAATAAAAATGACAAAATAGAAAATTAAATGGGAGGGGTGAGAATAGCATCTGCGCCCTAGTTATTTTTCCAGGTGGGCCACAGAGCAGGGGTGCAGATATTAATTGTTAGGCCCAGCGCGTTCAGAAAATCCAATGAAAAAATGTCAGAAAAAAGGAAAAAATCCTCGGTGCAAATAGTAGCTCCATCACGTTCATTCAGTGGGCTTCTCAAAACGGGGGGTGGGGATATGAAAGTGGATCCAAGGCCCATGCTGATGAAGTTAAGTGAAACGGTGCGTTTCACAGTTGAACTTCCCTTCGTTTCTCATTTTTAATCGTGTCCGTTGGATTGGGAATTAAGTCAAAGGTCCAGGCCAGATCAAACGGTCCAAAGGTTATCTTCAACCTTGGAGAAACCCTAGCTCTGAACTTCATCTCCCATGCACACACATTCGAGCTCCCTGTTCTCACTCAGTTCTCCATGGATTCGCTCGACATAAAAAGCAAACTTGGTCTATAACAATCCCTCTACACAGCCATAACCACAAATCCTCCTAAAACTCAAGCAATAAACCAATTCGATAGAGATAACAGTCCTGATCCACCATGAGCACCTGATATCAAACCTCTCCATTCTCTCCAAATCTTGTCTTAAACTCATCTACACTCCATGCTGATCTTAACATGCTAATCCAACAAGATTCTCGTGCATTATCCTAATAGTTACAAGCTCTAACAGATTTGGTGCACTATGATCAACATCCATGAAACTCATCCAAACTTACCAAAATCAATCATCTTACTTATCCTAACCAATCTATACTACCAATTCTCTATAATCCTAACTAAACTAAGCAATTCGAACAGAATTCTAACCTGATGCAAATGGTGAAAACAGCTATGCAACTCCTTGAATTTGATGCTTGCAGTGATTGGAACTTGCTCAGTGACCTGGATTAGGAGTTCTGTATGCAATGAATCTTGTGCAAACTCCTTGAATCTTGTACTTGAAACCTTCTTGCAAATTGGATGATGAAGATGAATGGTACAATCCTTGCTCCAATCTGCCAAATCTTTGATGGAATTCTGATCTAGGAAAGGTATTGATGATGATCCAAGCAAGAAATGTGGAAATTGATGGAGATTTGAGAGGGTTTGAGAAGCTTTTGCAAAATGGAGAAAGTGAGTGAAACTTGTGATTTTGAGAGAATGAGATCACCAACCATGGCATGAACCATCTCATATCAATATATACATGATGTTAGAAACTCCTAGAAGCTTGGAGAAGCTTCCCTTGCACAATTTCCCTTGGATTTGGTTTATGTATCTTCCATTACAAGTAACCATGGATAACTCCCAAAATGTGAACTAAGCTCAAAGTTCTACTTTAGCCAATGTCTTTAAAATGATCTTTCCATTCAAAATGGCCTATAATTTTGATTCATTTGGCCAAAATATGAAAAATCTCATTTTTAAGGTCATTTTTATTCATTAAATCCAACAATTTTGAAACCTTGTGCTATGAATCTTTCCAATCTCTCATGGTCACTTTTCTAGACTCAAAATGTCATTTTGAACAAGTTTGATGTTGTAAAGTTTTCCATTTGAAGCTCCCTTGTATGAGTTTTGGGCATAGGTTGAAATGACCTGTAATTCTCAAAGAACCAAAATACCCTTTGCTTGCCAAGACCATAAGTAGAGTTCCAAAAATCATATGAAGGCATACTATACCATTATAGAAATCTAAGACCATGAGGAACAACTCTTATGTTGACCAGAAATTCATTTGAAATCTCCTTAAGGGGTAAAAATTGCTTGGAAGTCAAGTCACTTTCACAGACAAAATTTCAGATACCTCAGATGACCTGTAACTTGCAAGGACCATAACTTGAGTTCTATAAATCTCCTTAGTGTCTTCCACCACTAAAATTAAAGGTATTGAGATCCTATACAAGTTTCATGTTGGCCAAGGATCCATTTGAAGCTTGCATTTTGACTTATCTTGCTTGGACATTTGACCTAAACTAGGGGATTTTACACAGAAACCCTAATTTAGAAACTCCTCTTCTCCTTGATTTCTCTTGATTTCTTCTTAGCATAACAACATATACTTATTCTCCATGTCAAATGGTGAACCCCACATCTCTCCAATAGACCTTAATGCCCTTCCATCAGTCATTTGACCTAGAGTTGACCCAGGGTTGACCCAGATGAAACCCTAGTTGACTGTCTTCAGCTGTAATTCTTGTGATCATACCAAGGACTTGTCTCCTTCTCCAAATGACTTTCTAAGTCTCCCATGATGTCCCCATACTCTCCATGCTCAGCCCACAGCTCATAATTTCTTTGTTGACCCTCAGGTACCCTCAGATAGGAGATAGATTAACTGCTTGATCCATTGACTTGATAGCTTCCCAATTCTTTTTGATGACTTGAATGGGATTGAATTTGAATAATAACCTCTTGATAGGCCTCTAGAGATGAGAATAATGATTGGTCCCCTGTTGAATGACTTGCTATGCTTATGCTATGTAGATGAGTAGACTATGTACATGACTCTATATGCAAATGGTAATGATATTGCAACATAAACCAAGTGGATAAGGTTGAGGAAATTTTAGGGTACAACACTCATGCAATAAAGGATAAAGGCTGAAAGTTTGTTTGTCCCCACACAATATTCATAATGAACTTCAATTGTATGCTCAGTTAACTAGGGTTATACATTTAGGTTCTTATAGGCTAGGAATCACACTAATGATAGTTGATGATGGTTCAGAAACCTAGGGTAGTCACTACTCCCTTAAAACATTTGGTTGTGTTAATTGAGGACTTTCAGAGTGAGAGCTTTAATGTCATCCTCTTTTTGGTTTTCATACAAGCCTTTTTTTGTATAAGGCAAAGTCATGAGCTTCCCATATTTCTTAGTTTTTGCCTTGAAAGGGACTCGACTCATTCTTCGAGTAAGGATTTCTTAGTGATCATTCCTTATTTATCACTTTGGGAGCAACTTGTACACTATTTGTTCACTTGATTTAAGAGAGCTGACAGGTGTCTTCCATGAAGCACTTGCATTTGAATGTATAACTAAGTTAAACTGAAAACTACCCTGCCCCAGTTTAAGATTTAAGGATTTTTCAATTCTAAAAGAAAACAACTACTTCTAGGCTCAAAGTGGTTCACAAGGGATTATCTTCCTTATTTCTCTAGTGTTTGGGGATTTGAAAAAATGATTTACATCATCGGCAAAGTTTAATTGAAAGCATACCAACAACAGTTATGGACATAATATTTTCGTCATCCTCCCCAATCTTTGCTTGAATAACAACAGTTTGGTAAAGATAAGTGGGTGAAAAAAAAACCTTTTGTTTGTTTTTTTTTGTTTTTGTTTTTAAATGAAAGGAAAAAGAAAGAGTGGATACAAATGAACTTAATCAAAGAATGCATAAACATTTCATTAATCTTGCCAATTCAAAAAAATAACAATGCTTACAAGCAAATACATATTAAAAAATAAAAAGAAAGTACAACATGAAGTGTTGAAACAGACAAAAGATTGTCAGCTTTAGGGAATTGTCTTCAACAAAATTCAACTTATGTGTCCAAAAGGGGGTCATTTCTTTGATGATCAGGATCTTGCTTTTGATCGACTCATGCACGTGACTTGTTCCTTGTAGTATAAAACCTTAAGAGGTCTCATAGGTTCTTTACCCCTATTGTCATCTGGCTCAGAAATCGAGATACCAACATTTGGCCTTCCTCCTTGGGGTGCTAGTGACTCTATCACATCTTGCAACCTGAGCCTGAAACTCTTGCACTCTTCTACGAGATGCCCCATTGTCTCAGTACAGTATCCATATTTAACCTCTGGACGGTCTTCTTCAAAGATTAAGCTTTTGTTATGGATCAATGTTTGTATTGATGCTTCTAATGCAGGACAAGTATCCAAATCGTGTCCTCCGGATCCTTTATGGAATTCACATGTTTCATTTGTATCAGGATTGTACCATGTATATGATGTTGACACAAATTTGAAAGGAGTTATCAATAAGTTCTGAATTAGTAGCGGGTAGAGCTTTATAAGCGGTATAGGAATCCGTTCTTCGTGAGCCTTGTTCCTTTGTTCTGATTCTTCCTCTTGTTTTGCCTATGCCTCTTATTTTGATTTCGAATACCTTGAAGAGGAATAGCCAATGGATGTTGATATTCCAACTTGGCATTCAAAGGCTGATGATGACATCTTGAGGGATAACCAAATGCTGGTAAATAGAGAGTATCCATATGGGTTTGCCCTAGACTTGGGGTAACATCGGCTAGATGAGGAGTGATGACTTCCTTGGTTGTCACAAGGTGAGGGTGACATTTTGGTGCAGGACTAAATGCTGATTGATATGAAGTCTCCTCACATAAGTGTCCTTGCTGTAGATATAGTGAAGTGATATTTTCTCTAGATACAATAGGGTAAGAGTGCCCCTCTTTCTTCATTAAGTATTGCAAAGTCTCCAAGACCCAGTTCATATGTCCTTTGAGAACTCTAATCTCCTTTTCCATGGTTTCTTGGCCCTTTAAAAGCTCATTCGTCATCGCCATTTGTCCAGAATGCATGCTAGGTATCCTCTCTTATGATATAGGAAGAAGAAGATGAGACTCAAGGCTGAGAAATGCAAATGCAATGAAAATGTGACGACATGCTCATGCAATGTAAATGAAAGCCAAATGGTTTCAAGGAACTCAAAAACAATTTGCAATTATTTTGGAAAAACTGAAAAGTTTTGCTTCAAAATCCATGATCTCTATTGATTTTTTTTTTGCAAAGGAAAGAACAATTGAATTCCTTGAAACCAAAGGGGTCTTCATGAATGTATGAATGTAGGGATGCATAAAACACCCGTATACACACATATTCACGTACTTACACATCCACATATACAGAAATGTACAGGTAAACAAACAAGAGCCTAGGTTTGGAGATCACGAGGGTGGAGCCAGGGTATACCCTCCTAAAAGACATGTACTAGGTGTTCATTGTACCTGCAGAACAGGTTCTATCAAGAGTTCCCAAATTCATAGATAAATCCTTTGGATATTATCAACCAACATGACTACTCATGTGGGTCAAAAATATTCTCAGGATAAACTCGTCTGAGTGTAGTATCGCGTAACAACTATTTTGGGACTATTCCCTCATAGTCACCGCATTACGTCCTAAAAGGCCAAGTGGGGTAAGCGGGTAACTAAAGGTCATCAATTTCACAGACTCTCAGGTTGAAACAACTAATGAAATGCATGACTACTCATACATCATTAATTATCTCAAGGAAGTCTCAATTGAGCATGGTTACATCATATGTCAAACATGTTAGAACTACTCCCAACAATCAACTATTGATCATACCACATCCTATCATATGTGTAGGCTCAATTTCGAGTTAAGACTTATCTCACCACTCAAGATATCACCCAAATGATCTAATGCAAACATACAGTTATATATTCACAAATATACATGTCTAGGCAAACATATAGAGATATAGCATACAAGCATACAAAGTGGGTTAAACCCTGAATCTATCCCCAGTGAAGTCACCATTTCTTTTGCGGTGAGAATCGGATATCAAGCTATTGATTAACTTGAATCTTAATTCATTGAAATTCGCCACCGATCATTGATTTATCCAAAGGAAAGTTTAAAGAAAGAAAAACCTTTTGCGCGATGTAACAACAACGCTAGAGTTTTGGGGGTCGGGGGTTGGTTATGCTTAGGGTAGTTATTCACATCCCAAACATATGTAGTACTCTACAGGAACCTTTTGTGTATATGTATGCTAAGTTATCTAAGTTGTTATTTACTAGGGTCATGAGATCAATGTTAAGATAAAGTTTGAGGTAAAGACCTATGGATAGTTCTGAGTTTGCTCACAAAGATATCACATCTTATGCCTACGTATCCTTACTAGGATGGAATCAGAGCAACCGTAGTTCACCTCACTAAGGTTGAAGAATACTTGACTATGGTCAAGACTCCAAGGGGGGAACAAACATAACAATGTTTTTATAGAGTTTGACAAAACTCTCTAGATCTAAGTTTAACACTCAAGGGGATTGACTTTGACAAAAGCCAAGAGTGGAGTAAGTAATCATGACAATGATCCTTACATAGAGTTAACAAACTCTATCTTAAAGTTCTAATTGAAGGATACTCCTAACAAGGGGTAGGTCTTTATACTTAAAGCAAAGTCTAATGGATATAGGTTCTAACTTAACTAAGTTAAAGGACCTAATGACTTAACCAATTCAAGGGGAGGGGTAATGAGCTATCTATGACAGTGAAGTCAATAGAGAGACTTTCCTTTGGAATAAGGGATAACAAGGCAATTGGATGAGAGCTAACAAGCTACATCACTTGGGGAAACATAACAAAGCCTAAACACACATATGCATTCATTCAAACATGACAAAGATATAAAGTCATGGTAACAACCAAGAAAGATAAGGGCAAGCTTGTGACAATATTAAGCAAAGATGATAACAAGGCAACATGATGAGAACTAACAAGTTCCATCACTGGGAAAACAAACTTGATAAAGATAAAGATAAACTAGTAGGATCAATTAACAAATTGAACACAAAAAGCATGGTAAATACCAAGGTTTTAGGATTTAAAATTACAATGTTCAATGATCATGAAGGTAACAACCAACAAGGGCAAGCATGAAACATGTGTAACAACAACATTTTCATCAATGGTATTCAAATAAAACTCATGCAAACAAGTTACAACTTGAATAAAACATGGTATATGAATCAATTAAAGAAAAATGTAACACATTTAATCATATTCAAGACATATTGATGACAATCAATCATGGATAGGCAAGAAAAGTAAAAATAGTTCAAGCATGGATTCAAACTTCACAAAGGGAAAGATAAACAAGATTCATGGTAACTTTCAAGGCAAGAAACAATCCTAAATATGTTATGGTTCTAACAATACACATAAATAAGTAATATGGGGGTGAAGGATCATGTTCATGAGGTTACAACATCAAGAAACATATCACGGTTCACAAAGAAGTTTCAAGGCATACTTTTCGCATTCATGCATTCACAAAGGCAAGTATAATCATGGTAAATCAAAAGATCCAAGTGTTTTCAAACATATAAACATGTTAGAAACTCAAAAATGGTTCATACAAGATTAATCTTACAAGAAAAATCAAGTACTATGTCAAGAAAGTTCATGAAAACCAAAGAAAACCCTAAAAAGGACCATGTCATTCAAGTGGGCCAAAGTGTTTCAAAAATAATAATTTTTGAATTATTTATTCGCACATTGAAACTAGACATATTAAGGAGAATATTGCAAAAAGAGTGACATAAAAATGATAAAAATCAAAGAAGTTATGCACATTAGAAAACTAGGCACAAAACTAAGCAACTAAGGCAAAAAAAAACAAGGCAAGCAAAACCAAGGCAAGGCAGATTTTGCAAGAAGGGTTATAACTCACTCAAAACTTAATCAAATTGGATGAAATAAAAAATAAAATTGTGTATTTTTTCACAAGGAATCCAATGGTGGTGGTGGTTTTCTCAGATCATGCACCGTGTGAAAAACTCTATAGCATCATTGGAAAAGACATGTTATGTGCAAAAGCAATGTGAAAGTCCAATGCACATGTTCTAAGCAGCAAGTAATGATTCAAACACAACATATGAGACATATAGAGTGCTTACAAGCATAATACATCAATAGACAATCTAATTCAATAGATGGCATGTGTAGTGGCAAAAATAGCAAGTTTGTGCAAGAGCAAAGCAACAAACAAAAATGTACCAATTTAGCATCAACTAAATGATTAAACATATCAAATATGACCTATAAATGATGTTTACAAACACCAATCATCTATGCCTAACCATAATCAACAAGTTGCATTTTGAAATGACACTTAAAGTAAGCTAACAAGTCAAACCAAAGGAACAATCATGAATACTCAAGTTTATGAGAAAGAAATGGTTCAAACATGACCTATAAAGTGTATCTAGCATGTTCATAATTAGTGTACATCAATATTCAGCATGACCTTAAAAGTAGCAAGTTGAAACACTTACCTCTTGTTGCTTTTTGAAGTCAATGTACCAAATAAGAAAACCAGTTGATGGATGATGATCCAAGAAGCTCCAATATGTTCCGGTGTATTTTGGATGTTAGGAGTGTGTTATATTTATAGGCAAGCTTGGAGAATGAGAGGTATGGGCAGATTGTGCCAACTTACCAAGTTTGCCCTTTTTGGAGGCAAAATGAGCAAATCCAACTTGGGATTTATTTTCTGAGCATGAGCAATCTTCCTATGTGTTTCAACATAACCAATAGCCTGAAAATAGTTGACATGAAGTGAAGGAAAGAGAGTAGATGATGCAGTAGCTGAGGTGCAGCAGAAAATGCAAAAAGTTTCCCTCTCCTTGCCACTTGCATCCACTTGCTTGAATAAACAAATCAAATAATTCAATCTCTGGTTTTTGCTCGTGGTATTCCATTGTAATCTCATCAATTAAGTCCCTAAACATAAGATAATGAGTTAAGTAAGTGATTAGAAGAGGTTAGAGTGGTTTATGCATCAAAATGCAAGTGCTGAACTTGGTTTTGTGACATGAAAAGTCCATAACTGGCTCTCTTCGGTTCTCCCTAACCACAAAGGCTATGAAAATGCACTTGTACTTTTTAAAAAGCCCCAAATATGATCTAAAACTTTCATGTTTGTCCAAATTTCAGATTCCAAAGGGAACTAGGTCAAGAATCTTCATGAAGTTGGCTGCAAAACTTGACTTACAAGTCAAAAAAACAAGGTGCCGGCAAAGACAAAAGAGTCGCCACCTATCGTTATTTATCCCGAAGGAGGGAAAGGAAATGATCAGGAAAAACCTAGAAAAAAGGGATAAGATCGTTCATCACAACCAAATCTCTGGGTTCGGGAGTCGGTTACGCGAGGGGAAGTTATTAGCACCCCTCATGTTCGTTGTACTCAACGGGATCCACGCTTGTTTGTTTATCTGACGGGTTGTTTATCTATCTACCTATCAAGGCTGGTTCAAAAGAAAAAAAGGACTCGACAGAGCGTCGTAGCTCTGGGCCTACATATTCCCTCGTGCAATGGGAAAGTTAGAGTCAACGTAGTTCGGCTAACTACGGTTGATGGGGGAAGGTTGCTCGCCAAGACATCGCGTCTTGTGCCTACGTACTTTCATCTGGTATAAAAGATCAGAGCGAACGTAGTTCGGGATAAAACGGAACACAGGCTAGTTCAATTGTTTTTTTACTGAGTAAAGTTAAACTACAGTTCCAGCAGTTAGGGACAATGCCTTTTTGCGGTAGAACCAAAGCTTAACAGCACTCTTTTCATCAGAAAAGGTTTTCCTTGAATTAAGACCCCAAAGGGTAAAAGAAGTTTGATGTTTGTTTTTTGTCTTTTACGAGAAGAGGTGTCTTTTATGAATGTTTGTAATTCATACTGCACTAGAGACTATGACTTAGGAGCGAATGTGTCGCATATCGTCCTAAGGGCATATGCTAACACTCTAGATAATTGAGAGGCAACCACCCAATCATCATTTCCCAAGTAGCTTAAGGCTCGTAACGTACAGTACAAATTAGCCTTTATTAAGTGTTTTACTGTTATTTGAAGATGAGAAGGAGAAAAGGACTCTACAGGGAAACTATCAAGCATCCTACTGTTGTCATACAATATGGCCCTAATGTTGAGTTTGAAAGGGGAATCTACCCTACTATTATCATGCATGGATTCATCCTAATATCTATCATCACTATCCTTATCAAAGGAAGTGAGAGCCCTAAGGGAACATGTTCAAGGGAAACAACAGCAACAACAAAAATCATTAAGTTGAAGGAGTAAAGCTATCAAGCGGATAAAATGCATGTAATGCAGCAGTACAAGCAAGGGAGGACCACCTCAACCTTAGATGCAAACATGGGATGCAAACATAGATGCATAGAGAAAAAGAACATGCAAGCAAGGGAGGATCACCTCAACCTTCAATGCAATCAAGCAAGAGCAAGTACGAAAGCAGAGAAACAATCAAGCAAAGGGAGGCACACATCAACCTTTAAATGCAATCATGCACCTAAGCCTAAGGGTATCTACTCATGCAAATGTATCCTAATGCATCACAGCAAACAGACAATCAAAACAATCCAGCAGGAGAGAGATAGACCAGATGAGCAACAAAGAAGTCATCCCAAGGCTACATCAAGTTTAGATGTGTGTCAACACAAGAGTCCATCTGGGGCTCAAACTCCTCATGGAATGCATAGAGTTCTTCCACAGGAAGAACTAGGCTCTCACAAGAAGGATCCCTAGAATGTAGGACAGATAAGAATGGTGGAACATAGATGTCAATCTAAGGTGTCTGGTTAATGTGTATCAACACAAGAGTCATCAAGGCTCAGACCTCTCATGGAATGCACAGAGTTCCTCCACAGGAGGAACTAGGCTCTCACAAGAGGGATCCCTATGTCATGGGACTGGGAAGGGAAAAGGAGAAACATAATGAAAACCAAAGGGATTTCACCATATTCAATGTGCATCAGCACAAGAGTCCATCAGAGGCTCACACTTCCTATGGAATGCACAGAGTTCCTCCACAGGAGGAACTAGGCTCTCATAGGAAGGATCCTGAGAATGCAGGACAAGAAGGAGAAAGTGTGTACAAAGTACTTGAGTCCTCAAGGCTCAACTCTTTATGGAATGCACAGAGTTCCTCCACAGGAGGAACTAGGCTCTCACAAAGAGGATCCTAATTTTCATAGGACTAGGAAAGAAAAGAGGAGGATGAGGATGGGAAGCAAAGTAAACTCCACAGGAGCTTACTAAGGCACTCAACCAATCTCAACACATTCAAGGAGTGACCCTCAGTGGCTCAACTTCTTCATGGAATGCACAGAGTTCCTCCACATGAGGAACTAGGCTCTCACTAGAAGGATCCAAAAGAGGCCTGAGTTGTTGAGGTGGAAGGGATAAGGCAAGGCCAAGCAAAAAAGCCACACAAGGGAGAGAAATCATCACACAAGCTTCTAAAGAAACCCTAATGGTTAGGCTCTAAAGGAAGTCCATCCTAAGGGAGTTAATGACCTATTGAAAGCTTGAAAACTATCTTACAAAGGTCTCAACCTAGATAATAAGGGTTCATGTAATAAATAGGTGCTTAAGGTTTGCTAAAAGCTCACTTAAAGGAAAAACTATGAGAAGGTCATGTGTAGGACACACTAAAATACAGCCATAAGGTAAAATCTAAGAAAAATAGGAAATCACTCCTAAAAAATCTAAGAAAAATTCTAAATACCACTTAAGGTCTTAAGAGTCTAGGGCTAAAATCTTGGATCAAAATTCTAATCCTAAGGGCATTAACAGAGGGCAGCATCCTAAGGTGTGTTATGGAAGGTGTAAATGGGAAGGGTCCTAAAGATTCACTCTAAAGCCTATCCAAACAGCTCCTAAAAAATCATAGAAAAATACTACAAAGCTAATTAATGCATCAAAAGTAAGTACACAAAAAATCAGGAACTCAATCCAAATATCTATCAAGATATAAATTCTACAAGATGACATACCATTTCACCTTTATTAAAAAAACATATTGAAAGAAAATGCAAGAACTAAATGGAAAAGAAATGGAAAATCAAAATAAAAAATATGATAAATTTTTACACATGTCCAGCTATCTATCATAATTTTTCCATGATTTATTGAGTTTATTATCAATTTTAAGTGAACTAAAATGAGACATGCAATAAACCATAAAAATAAGAAAAAAGAAATTAAAATAACTAAATCTGCGTGTCAAATAGCAAATATTCTAAGTTGAAAATGGCATTGGGCCCAGAAAGCGGGTGCGCTTATAAAAATAAGGCCCAGGTCCATCAGGAATTCACACGATCACATGCGTTAAGTCAACACAAGACCACCGTAGGTCTTAATCACGCGCACCGGTTCATTAAGTCATCAGATCTAACGCATATCACTATGCCACGTCAATTAAAATAAGTCAACCTAGATGAAACTCGTTCTCACGCGTTGGATGAGGAGACTCAGTCAAGAAAGTCTCAAGATCGGACGGTCATCATATCGTCTTCTTCATTTGAATTATCAAACGGGAGGGAAAACCAGTGGCGGCCGGAGAAGACTCCGGTCGTCTTCTCCGACGAGAGCTATAGTAGCTCTGTTGCCAAACTTCATGAAATCTCAAATTCTTGGTATCAATCTCTTCGTCTCACTATGTTGATCAATAATCCGAGATTAAAATTCACTTTCATCCATGGAATCATCCAAACCGAATCCATCTCATTCTTGTGCTCTGTTAACAACTATCACCAATTCCAGATTTCTTTACACTAATCGAATCCTCGTGCTATGTACATCCTTAATCCATGATTAAAACTCATTTCTACTCAAAGAACAGGCCAAAACGAAAGCAACAAGAAAACACGCATCATCCAAAATTCTCACAATTGAACCTCTAACTTATCCTAAAATCATCTAGGCATTACCAGAAACCTAACCACATGCAAAACAAGCTCTAATTCATCATGAACTAAGAGTAATTTTGAAAGTTAAGAACCTGTGAAAAAGCTTCAACAGAGGCACGATCTTGCGATGAAACTTGCTCAGATCAATCCAGAAACACTCTATGATTGATGATGAAGCTTTCTTGATGCTCGAATTTGCTTGAAGAGGCCTGAATCTTGGAACTCAATTTTCACCCTCAAGCTCACTTTTTCTAACTGCTTCTTACCTTTTCTTGCACCAAAACCATCCAACCTTCATCTGAAAACCATCCAGAACTTATATAGAACATGTTTGGATACATTTCAGGCCCAATGGAGGTCCAAACAGCCCAATCCAAATTTCAACTTTTTATCACTTTGAAGCTTTGCAATGTGTACGAAAATGGCTTTAATTTGCTTCCAAACTGGTCCATTTTGCTTGCTGGTGATGTAAGGAGTGTGGATGGCTGAGATTGAAGCCTTGGAAATGCATCAATGGTGGATTTGAATTATGTTACTTTAAAGTGAAGTAACCTTGAATTTGGCCATGTAAATGAATTCAAACTTGATTTGTATTGTTTTCATTGTTCTTAAAACATTATTTGCACTCAAAAAATGCACCAATATGACATGAATTGATTTAATTGGCATTTGATCCAAACTAGCCCTTTTCAAGCTTCCTTTCATGAAATCTTCTTCACACACTTTCCAATTCAAGTCATATCAATGGTACCTTGAGGTTTGATTGAGAAAATTACCCCATTATGAGCAACTTTCAAGTTGGAAACATTTTCATTTGAAGTAGGCAAAGTGGTGAAATGGACCTATAATGAAAATGATCTGTAATCTTACTTTCCTAAAATGCCCTTGCCTTGCAAGCTCCATATCTTGAGTTCTATAAATGCAATCAAGGACTTCTAGTACTCTTTAGAAATCTAAGAAGATAAGGAATCATATTCATGTTGTGGTCAAGGACAGGTGAGACCTCCTTCTAGGTCAAAAATGGCATGGAAGTTGGTTGACTTTCAAGTACCAAAATCACATTCATCTGATGACCTGTAACTTGTCTGCTTCATAACTTGAGTTCTATAAATCCTATCTAGGACTTCTAGTACTCAAATTAAAGCTATGAACATGCTCTACAAGTCTCATGTTTATGTCAGGATGAGATGAAACTTGCATCTTGAGTTATGTGGTCTTAAAGTTAGGCACTAAACCAGGGGATTTTACACTGTCAAGCTTAGAAACCCTAGCCTAGGAACTTCTCTCACTCTTAATCCTTGATGATTTTGTATTGGAATCATCCCTTGGGGGTCTCAACATATCCTTCCATGATCACATGACCTTGAAACTAGGTCTCAACCTCTTTCAATTTACCTGTTGACTTAGGGTTGACCAGGTGGAACCCTAATTGCACCAATCTTGATTACATCCTCTTATACCTTGCATAATGACTTACCCAAGCTCCATAGTGACTCTCAAGCCATCTCCTGAGCTCTCTCAATGCTTGACATCCATATCCGTGGATTCAAAATCATCTGATGCTCTCCCATAACCATCAAGTTAGGAAATATGCACATTTGACTTCAGCCACTTCTCTGGGGATCTTTGACTTCTTTGATGAGGATAACAACCCTTGAATACTTGAGTTAAGACTCTTGCATAACCTTAGAACATGGTGGTAGCCCCTTCTTGGTAAGCACACTTCTTGATCCTTGCACACATTACAATGCAATGCATATGTTAATGCTACAATGAAGGCAATGAAACATAAGCTAAATAAAGAGAAAGGTTGGGAAAATTTTGGGGTACAACAGTGTGATGACCCTGTGGGGATGTAATTATTATGGCTTTGAAACCTTCTGAAATTCTAGACATGCATGCTACAAAAATCACAAAGAAAAAAACGCTAATGTGAATGCACATGCTCATGCAAAAAAGCAAAAGGAGAGGTCAAATTTTGGATTACGACAACTGGTAAGAAATTTTGAAGGATGCGCCAACTGAGAACCTTTATCCAAGTATTGATTTTTATATTCCATAACTCCTTTCAAGTGGATTTAACATTTTAAGCCTGTGAATTTTTGAGGTGGTTCATAATGGAGAGGTTTTGGAAAAAATGGTAGTATGATTTAACCGAATAATTTTTGTCCTTCCTCCCCATCCATATAAAGATGTCATCATCCTTTGTGTCATCTTTCACTATTACGGAAAATACCTTTAATCTCGGTTGGATATGAGGTGTTACGACAGTTTTATATGCGAGGTAACAAATGGTGTAACTAAAATTGTGCCAATTTACATCTCGGTTGGAACTTCACCGAAGAGAAAGGTGAAATGGCCATGGGTTTGATCCACAGCAATAACTTTTTGGAATTTTTAAATGGTGGAAACACCTTTCTCCTAGGTTTTGTCATTTAACTAATGAGTAATATTCAATTAAGTTTATTATATCTAATGTGGAATTCACCAAACCCTAAGTAAACATATAACCATTCAATTTGGTTTACAAAATTATTATATAAAAAATTATGTTATATTTTAAGAACAAATTACACTAATCAATGATTTTTTAGCATCTTGTAACACAATATTCATATCTCGTTCTTTAACAGTTAGAATTTTGTTCAAAGTTCATCATTCAACACTTTCCTCTCTACTAATTCATTATTCAAAGCATTAAATTTTATATTTTGAAAAATGAATAAGTATAGAAGAAAGTTGAACGAAAAATAGAAGCATTTAGAGAAATTTTAATCATTAAAGAACGTGAGATGGATAATGAGTTACAAAATGCTCAAAAATATTGATTAGTGTAAGATGTTTTTCAAATACAACATAATTTTTCATACTACTATTTTCAAAATCAATTTAATAGATTATACTTTCAAAGATAGGTTAATGAAACAAACAATCAACATTAAATATAATAAACTCAAATGTATTTTCTGTCACTCTAATGTCCTCTTAACATGTTCAACGCAACAAGATGAAAGCTGGAAAAAGAATCACAAAATAATATATCAATCATAATCTCAATCTCAAACTCAATAATAACAACTAAAAAGTAACATATAGCTTTCAAAACTTTGATAAGTATAACAATTAAACAACATCAACAACTCAAAAACAACAATAAATAACAATAACAACAACATTAACATTATATCTCAGTCTAAACAATAACAATGTTAAATAACAACTAAAAAAAACCTCAATCTCAACAAAACTGCATTAACATCAATAATAAACCTATTATGTACTTATCTCAACAACAACAAAAACAAGATTAAACCTCTAAGGTTTAGGGTCTCAACAACAATATTAAACAACATTAATATAATCTGAGTAGTGATGTTTCACGTATCAGATATGTGAAGGAGAAGTCAAAGAAATGATTTTGATCTTTCATTTTTGGAAAGTATCAAATGAAAGCTCTAAACACATATCACATTTGTATTTCTTTGTAAATAAAAACCCCTTTGCCTCACGGTGGGCGCCACTTGTTGTAAAATTGAAAAGTTCAATTCCACCAAGATATTTGATGTGTGGGGACAAAGACCAATGACAACTAAAATAAACGGCTTTTATAAAAATTACTCTCTAATCAATAAGACAACAATTTAACTTAGAAGAAGAAGATAAACAAGAAGCATAATATCTTGTTTACCTAGTTCTATCAAACAATTTACTCTAAGATAGAGAACAAACCTTATTTTTTCAACCAAGTGTTTCCCAATCTCTCCAAATTCATATATGAATTACACAAATTCAAGGTATTTAGAAGTGTTTCTCAATCTTTTTAAATACCCTCAACTCTTACCTCTATAAGTTTTCTCTAACTATGAGTGCTAAAGTTCTTAAGGTTGTGATGACAAAAATTATAGAGATACATATTTTTAATTTTTAAAATCCAACAGATCCATAATAAGATCAAAATATAACCTATTAACGAACAAATACATGAACCTAAACAACGAAGTTTAATATAAGTGAACTGAGAAAGCCAGGCCGAAGCTCATGCAAGACCCGAATCCATTGTCGTACCGCCACCAACGACTCCACCTCCAAGATAATTTCTAGTTTCTATAATTTCAAAATATATTTTTGTTATCTTTTTCACTTAAAATTTTAAGAGATACTTCAACGCCCCAAATATTTTAATCCTTTAATTCATCCATATGATTTTAATTATAGTGTTTAATCTTTGTTATAAATTAAATTTGATAGAGATCAACTATTTTACCAAGATTGAAGTATTCGGAAAACCTCTAAATGACCAAGGTAATATTGAGATGGATTCGACAAAAATGTTTAATTCGTCGCATTTTCACAGAATTTGACAATTTCCTAAACCCTACCTAATAAGGGATAAATTACAAACCATAACTTTTAAGTCTGCCAAGCTATTCTAGTAAAATAAATATGAATATTGCTAGAAACACATATTTCAACACACTTTCTTCTGTTGATTAAAATTCATATGTTTCCACCAAATTTATTAACTCACATAATTTGATAATGCTTATTTATATATATATATATATATATATATATATATATATATATATATATATATATATATATATATATATATATATATATATATATATATATATATATATAAAAGATCGTACTTGTTTCTCACATTTTTTTTCGTAGTGCTTGTTATTGAATGTAGACTTTATAAGCGATCTATAACACCTTTGATTAAGTTGAAAGAGATTCTTTTACAATCTCATTTAAGTATTTTGTTTGTGTCGTAAAAAATATATTAATATGTCAAATTTCTAAAAAAAAGAAAGAAAAAAAATCAACTAATTAGATTCAAATCGTTAATAAAATTTGAAAATTATTCATAAAAACTTAATTTTAAGTTCTTGATAAAATATTCATTTAAGATGAATCATATGTCATTTATTACAAATTTAATAAGCATGGTAGAAAGCTTTCCATAAAGAACTAAAAGGCCTGCCTCATTTGAATGCTTTGAGTCACGCCTAACTAAGCCAAATTAATCTATAAGTATTGAGTACAATAAGTGATCTCTTTCTTGCTTTTTCTCTTTTTCATAATATATCATCATCACTTTTTATAAATTTTCCTAAAATGGTAAAGAAAATTTATTGAAAATCTGATTCAATCGACTGAGTACTGTAGTTGTACTACTAAATTATCATCATGACTCTTAATAGTAATAATTTCTACTAGTTATGAAATATGTGTGGAAAGGTGGAGATGACCACAACAGACAGAACATTGATTAGAGACAATTTTCTTTTTTTTTTTTGATAAAAATAAAAAGTAAAGGATAAAAGATGCGAAATAATGGATTGGTATATTTTTAGATTTCTTTAGGGTCAAAAGCATTCATAAAAAACTTTTTTTTTTTTTTTTTTTTTTTTTTTTTGCATGTTTAAGGATTATTGATTTGAATTGATATATCTTAAAATTAGAATTTATTCGGTTTGGTGGGCTAGATTGAAGGCAATATGAGGAGTCTGGATGCTTTGTTAGACCCCCTTATTTATGGTATTCACACCTCACTACGTCAGAAATGAGTTTTAGCAGCGCACCCTTTAGCAGCGCTTTTTAAAAAATCGCTGCTAAAGGGTGAGTAAAAAAAAAAAATTCCTACCAAAGACAGCGCTTTTAAAAAAGCGTTGCTAAAGGGGGCCCTAAGAAGCTGCTAAAGGGGTACCCTAAGAAAGCGCTTTTAAAAAGCGCTGCTAAAGGGGGACCCTAAGAAGCGCTTTTTTAGGGCCCGATGAAGTACTAACATGTTATATGTATGTGTGTTTGTTTGCAGAGATCTTTCAATATTGAAGATCGTAGGAGAAAATATTGTATTCAATTGGCCGGAAAACGCTTGAGGGGATTTAGAGCGTTTTTAACAAACAAGTTTCTAAAAGATTCTGAAGGAAACTTTGTTGACTCGGAGCGTCCGATGAAGTACGCGGATTTGATTTCGGAGGAAGAATGGGAGACGTTTGTTGCAAAGCGAAGATCAAAAGAATTTGAAGTAAGTACAACTTATCATGAACTATGTATAGTATATATACTTCTTCCATGTACAGGAGTTCTGATAAACTTGTTTTTTCAGGTTGTTAGTGGCGTAAATCGTCAACGGGCATCAAATCCCACATATCCATACAGAAAGGGCCGTTTGGGATATGCACGATTAGAACAAAAAATAGTAAGTACATATAAATGCTTTAATATGATATATTTACAAAAAATAGTAAGTATATATAATAGGATATAATGCTTTATTATCCGTCTTAATGCGTAGTTGGAAGAGGAGAAGAGTGATGCGACATCTCTTCCGGACCATGTTGTATGGAAGGCTGCCCGTGTGGGACGAGATGGAGTCGTTCAGGAAGAAGTTCAACAAGTCTTTGAACAATGTGTAAGTACAATGTTATCTTTGTCAGTAACTGATCAAAAGTGTGTAATATATTTATATATGTTTTTATCTATATTTCAGGAGACTCTGTCCCAAACCATAACTCCCGCCGAGGACGATGATTGCAGGAGCTTACTGAGCCGGGTGCTGAATATTCCTGAGTATTTTGGGCGTGTGAGGGGTAAGGGATTTGGTGTCACTCCATCCAAACTGTATAAGCAGCCAAAGAAAAAAAATCCAACCAATAAAGAAGTGATGGATACTTTGGAGGAATTGAAAGCGTAAATCAGTGAATTACAGAAGGATAAGGAGAGATACATGTCGGAAAGACACGCTCCAGAGGGTAGAGCTACTAGTGACAAAGATAGTATCGGTTGTCCGCAGAAGCTTCCAGAGGTAATTGTATATATTACATTGAAATTAATTTAGCACAGTTTACTTAATTGACACATTAACTGATCATTATTTATTTAGGGCATTTCACTTTGCCGACTATATTTATCGTCACCTACTCATCGAATGGTTGGCAAGGGAAAGGTACATAACTTTCTGGGAGACTTACTTCACCATAAACCGCTCCCTTCTGGATTTTTGAAAGTATCTATTGATATTGCATTAGAGGGGAGTGCGTTGTTGCCTATACCAGATGATATTTCAGGCGCAACAGTGTTGGGAGACGCAATAGGAGCGTATGTGGCATGGCCGACAAATCTGATTTGCATAGATGATGAGGTAGGTTGAACCTTTTAATACTCAAATGTTTTATGAACCATACATGAAAGTTATTCTTACATCTACATTTTCTTATTTATATGATGATCTTAGACTCCTACAAAATCCAAATCAAAAGATGATAGAATTATTGTGCGGGATACCGATTCAGCTGCATCAAAGAAACAGGTACTACTACAGTTACATGACTATCTTGTTATACATTAATTACTGAACTTATATATGACTTTTAGGTTCATGATCAGCAGTCGCAACAAGTCAGCAAGGGTAAGATGCCTGAAACTTCCAAGGTTCCCAGAAAAGCAATTGTTTCTCGATTTAGGATGTGCCTTGAAACATATGTCGGAACATCAGATGTGCCTGAGGGTGGCATCCGTCAAATACACATGGAGGCAGGTATTTTCGGTTTTGAATATCCCGAAACAATTGCTAAGGAGGATTTTGATCAGGTTTCCAACCATTCTGAATTGGGCGTCGGTGTTATGCATTCATACATCAGGTACTTCGATCCATTTTAATTAAATAATTGAACATTTTAAAATTTGCTCATTTAACTGAATATTCTAATGTTGATTATGTTTTTTTAGGTTCTTGTAGGACAAGTTATTGGTCCCGAGTGAATTGACTTCAGTATTCGCATTCTTATCTGCTAGCTGTGTCAACTCACGTATAATAGACCAGTCACCGGATACAGTCAAAGAGTACACAGTGCAGAGATTTATGCGCGCGACTATGGAGAAGTTGTTCTTGTTGCCATATAATACTGGCCATGGGTTAGATTTTATTCTAAATTCATTTATTATAATTGTTCGATTTTTCCCTTTCTATATATATAACATTTCCGTCTAAACTGTTGTCTTATTTTATAATGGACATTGGTTGTTGATCGCAATTAATCCGACGAAAGAAATAGTGTATTATATAGATTCATTGGATGGCGATGCAACAAAATATGAAAATCTGAGGAACTTTGTTGATACGTAAGTGATGAGATATACTGTTGTCTTTAATTATATATCTTTATTTATTATGTGACATTGTTCTAAATATGCGTTTATATTATGTTAGGGTTATACAAATATTCAGAGCACAAAGAGATGCAACAGTGCCAAAAAGTAAGGCTAACAACATCAACTGGATCAGAGTGGAGGTATATTTTCGCATGTTTGACTGTTATAGTGGTTCTACTTGATAAAACTATTTAAACTATATATCCTGATAAATGTTTGTTTGTTTTTTCCATTTATAGTGTCCTCGGCAACGCAATGGTATTGACTGTGGATATTTTGTATTGCGCTTTATGAGGGAAATTATTCTTTCTAGTCAACTTGAGATTCCAGTCATGGTATGGATCAATTCATTATATAAGTTATATGATTCATTTTGATAATTATCTGATACTTCATCTGAGTAATTAGTTTTAAAATTAAATCTTATTCGATCTGTTATATTATGTAGTATTTTGATGAATTCAAGTGCGCTACTTACACGAAAGCAAAATTGGAAGAAATTAAAGAGGAATGGTGTCAATTTATTCTTGGGTTGAGAATTGTATAGAGTTATCGGATTGGAAGACTTGTAGTTATATGTAAATTGAATGTATTTGTGTTGTTGTAATTCTGAGGATCGAATTTTGTTGTAACATATTTAAATAGGTTTATGTGTATATTAAAATGTTTATGAACAAAGTGATGAGTTACAATGTATCCAAAGTTTTGAATTGTACATATAAGGCCAAAGTTTGAATTGTATATTTAAGGCCAAAGTTTGAATTGTATTTATAAGGCCAAAGTGTTGAAATAAAGGCCTGAATTATAAGCAGGTTTGTGTAATTTAAGCAGGTTGTTGGTAAAATATACAAAACAGGGTGAATATTTTAAAAAAAAAATTTAAAATCTGGGACATTAGACAGCGCTTTTACAAAAAAGCGCTGCTAAAGGTCACAAACATTACGCTACAAAAGCACTGCTATAGGTTTGGAAGGGGGGGGGGGGGTCTAAGACAGCGCTTGTAAAAAGCGCTGCTAAAGGGTAGGCTATGGCAGCGCTTTGTAAAAGCGCTGCTAAAGGTGCTGCTGAAGGGAGCCTTTAGCAGCGCTTTTTCATTGAAAAAAAGCACTGCCTTTACCTTTAGCAGCGCCACTTTTGGCAGCGCTTTAAAGCACTGCTAAAGGCCAAAAAAAGCGCTGCTAAAGGTCTTTTTTGGCATAGTGCCTCTTTGGTGAAGAGTAGTGTTAATTCGGTGGAGGTTTTTTATACTCTCAAAGCCTCGATTCCTAGTAGTTGTCGAGGTGGTTCGGGTTTTATTTTGCTTACAATAGACTCTTTATCATCTCCAATTGATCCTACGTGCTTGTTTTCGACTGTGGACATGGACATGTTCCATTTCTCTGGAGAGTGGGTGCAAACACATTCTCTTCTTTGTCCGAGTATTTTGATGGAAATTTTTTGGCCCCAATCTTCCAATAGGTAAGACCTGTAATCATGTAGATAAGGTTTTTTCGTCTTTCTTCAGCTACACCTGATGAGGATCGGGTCTCAGAACGTGATAACAGTTTCGGATCAAATGCCTACTTTAATTTTCACTCCTCTTTTGGTCACATGTATTGTTAATTCTCGTATTTATATCGGTCTATGTTTGCAGGATAGTGTTGATACACCTATTCTAGATGGAGGCTTGAGTTCTCACGGTTTTTCCTCCAAAAAATTTCAAAGTGGGGTAGCATTTAGGCTTTATAACTTAACATAAAGTTAGGTTGTGTTTATCTGTTAAGTGATGCATCAAAGATTGATAAGTTAATGGATTTAGAAACTAGAGAGATGAAACTAAAGTCTGTTAATTTGTTTAAGGATAAATGCCAATGTTAATATGCTCCTTTAATGTTAGAGGTTTGGGGGAGGGTAAAGAAAAATAAGGTGAAAGCTTATTTCAGCTAATTGTTTAGATTTTATGGCTATTCAAAGACTAAGATTACCGAGGTTTATGAATCTCTTGTGGTCTCTCTGTGGGGCAACCCTTTTTGTAATTGGAATTTCATTCCATCTATTGGAAGTAGTGGATGTCTTCTCTCTATTTGGTGTAGTTCTAAGGGAATATCCCTTTTCTATTTCTCAGGTTCTGATTTTCTTGGTGTTTTTTGTTTGGAATGGAGAGCTTTGAAGCCTATATGTTTTGTAGTAAATGTTTATTCTAAGATTCTCTTGGTTGATAAAGATGAGATGAGGTCTAACCTTTATTTAGGTAAAGATAAGTTGGGAGGTGACATTTGGTGTGTTCTGGGAGATTTAAATTATGTTTACTTATATGGAAAAAAGTTAGGGGGTCGAGGTTCTTCTAATGCTTCAGGGAATTCTTGTTAGAATACAGATTGGTGTTTCTTATATCTCTATATTTTGATGATAACTCTTATGGAATTTTGTATTAAGAAAATATATACTCTAAAATTTGTTCAAGTATTATTGTTTCAGGTATTAAATTGAATACGCTTAAAGAAGCTAAATACATAAGTACAAGCAACTATGCAAGGCTCTGAAGCATCAGATGCAAGACAATCAGAAGATTCTGAAGCGCTGCCATAAGAATCTGAAGCAGAAGCTGCATAATGATATGAAGTGTTACTGAAAGAATAGTTGAAAGCTTTGATCAAATCAGACTCTGAAGTTCATTTCAATGCAAGAACAGAGGCTCTGATCATCAGACTCTAATCAATTAATTTTCACGCTCAAAGCATTTACTGCTGCATACTCTGATGAAGACTCTGATCAAGATTGAGACTCTGATATATTAAGTTCTGATCATCCATCAAGCTCTGATCATCTCAAACATTTAGCTCTGATCATCTTAAGCATTCCATTCCTTTTAAGCTAGTTCCAAAATCTGAAGTGCAGATTATGAAGATTTCATCCTGAAGGAAGCTTGTTGAAGAAGATGTAAACTTGATTGGACGTGGTGCTACTTCCAAAGTAACCAATGGCTATTTTGTCCAATGAAGAGACGTGGTGCAAATCCCAAAGCTTCTACAACCATACTTTTACTGCAAAAAGCATGTCTCTGCCCATACCTTTTGGTGATGAAAAGTCTTATATTTCAAATATAATACTCAGCTGCACATTACTCAAAGCATATTGAAAAAGCTATAAAAGGAGAACTTCTACAACATTTAGATGTTGCTAGTTCATTCAGAAAGAAATTTTCATACACTCGTTTGAAGCATCAAAGTGAAATCTCTCAAAGCTCATATACTTTTGTTCTTTCATAAAACTGTATAGTTTTATTTGTACTTAATCTTAAGTGTAAATATCACAGTTGTGATACAGCTTATTAGAAGCATTTAAACACTTGTTAGTTTACATTAATTTGTAAGAAGTTCCTTGAGAAGACCAAGGTGTGGTCAGTAGTTCTTGAGAAGACTAAGACAGTTGTTCTTAGTGCTTACTATTGTAATCAGTTGATTAATAGTGGATTAAGTCCTTGTGGAGAAAGGCAAATCATCTTTGATAAGGTGGACTGGAGTAGTTGAGTTCAACGAACCAGGATAAAAATCTTGAGTTGTTTTTATTGCCATATTTCTTAAAACTCTTATTCAACCCCCCTCCCTCTTCTAAGTGTTTTCTCACCTTCAGTTGGCATCAGAGCTCCGGTTCTGTTTGTGCTATCACTTAACCATGACCAGAAAAGATCCAGTGGGAAAAACTCTTGATATTCTTGGTTGATATACATTATGGCTGCTGAAACTTCAACATCCAGCAACAACAAATATGAAGAAAGAGTCAGCATAAAACCTCCCATGTCTGATGGAGAGAAATTTGACTATTGGAAAGATAGACTAGAAAGTTTCTTTCTAGGATATGATGCTGATCTTTGGGACTTAGTTATTGATGGATATGTTCATCCCATTGATGGGAATGGCAAGAAAATTGACAGAAAATCAATGACTGAGGCGCAAAAGAAGGAATTCAGAAATCACCACAAGGCTAGAACTATCTTGCTAAATGCTATATCTCATACTGAGTATGAGAAAATAACCAACAGAGAAACTGCCTTTGATATATTTGAATCCCTGAAGATGACTCATGAAGGGAACTCTCAAGTTAAAGAAACCAAGGCTCTGGCGCTGATCCAGAAGTATGAAGCTTTCAAAATGGAAGAATTTGAATCTATTGAAGCCATGTTTTCCAGATTCCAGATTCTCACTGTTGGCCTAAAGGTTCTGGACAAGGGTTACTCTACAGCAGATCATGTCAAGAAAATAATCAGAAGCTTGCCAATCAGATGGAGACCCATGGTCACTGCTCTGAAGCTAGCAAAGGATCTAAACAAGATTACGCTAGAGGAACTAATCAGTTCTCTGAGGAGTCATGAGATTGAACAAGAGGAAGATGAGCCTCTAAAGAAAGGTAAGTCAATTGCTTTAAAATCTAATAAATTTGTTAAAGCATTGCAGGTTATAGAAGAAAGCTTTGAAGAGTCTTCTTCTGAAGATGAAGAAGAACTACCCTTGTTGTCCAGAAGAATCAACAAACTCTAGAAGAATAAGAAAAGGAAGTTCAAGAACTTCAGGAAACCAGATCAACACAAAGAATCTTCTGGACACAGAAGATCTGGAGAATCCCCTGGACACAAACGATCTGGAAAAAGAGAGGTTGTTTGCTATGAATGCAAAGAACCTGGGCACTACAAGAGTGAATGCCCAAAGCTTCAGAAGGAGAAGCCAAAGAGAAAGTCAGATCACAAAAACAAAGTTCGGATGGATACCTGGGATGACTCAGATGCATCTGATTCGTCATCAGAATCAGAAGAAGAATGTGCTAATGTAGCATTCATGGATGACATAGAAGACATGGCTGAATCATCTGGATCAGAATCAGAATCTGATTCTGAGGAGGTATTTGCTGAACTTTCTAGACAAGAACTTGTTGAAAGTCTATCTGATATTCTTGAAAACTATAGCAAAGTTAAACTCAAATACAAAAAGCTTCTAAAGCATATTGGATTTGAGAGTAACAAGTTTGAATCAGAAATAGATGAGCTAAAAGCTGAAAATCTTCAACTGAAAAATAATTTAGAATATGCTCAACTAAACTCTGATCCAAAGTCTAAACCATGCTCTAAAAATATTTTACAAGAGTATGACTATAGCTTCAGGAAGTTTCTAACTAAAAGCCTAGATATAAGCAAGATGGCTTCAATGATCTATGGTATTAGCAGAAACTATAGAAAAGGTGTTGGATATAAATCTTTTTCTTATGAGGATTCAAATCCAAAATCTGTAGATAAACTGGATATCAATTATCCTCCTTTATATTCTCAGTTTACATTTGGTCACTTAAATGATATTAAACACACAAGTTCTAATCAGAACGAACCTGTGTTTAATAAATCTAAAGCTAATCAGAACAAGTCTTATGTTGAAAGACAGAAGTTCAGAAAAAGCTTTAAGGAAACTAACCAAAAAGGACCCAAGAAAATCTGGGTACCTAAGGATAAGATAATCTATGTTACAGACATCTTTAGCAGCGAAGTCAAGACTCCAGTCATGGTACCTGGACTCTGGATGCTCACGACATATGACGGGAAAAAGGTCTATGTTCCAAAGTATGGAGCTTAGATCTGGAGGAGACGTCAAGTTTGGAGGGAATCAGAAGGGCAAAATAATTGGCTCTGGAACCATTGGCAATGGTAAACTTCCTTCCATAACTAATGTCTTGCTTGTTGAAGGATTAGCTCATAATCTATTGTCCATAAGTTAATTTAGTGACAATGGTTATGACATAATCTTTAATCAAAAGTGTTGCAAAGCTGTCAGTCAAAAGGATGGCTCAATCCTCTTTAATGGTAAAAGGAAAAACAACATTTATAAAATTAGTCTTTCAGAACTTAAGGTTCAGAATGTTAAATGCCTTATGTCTGTTAATGATGAGCAATGGGTCTGGCACAGAATATTGGGTCATATTAATATGAGACGTATATCTCAGATTAATAAACTTAATCTGGTCAGAGGACTTCCTAATTTGAAGTTCAACTCAGATGCTCTTTGTGAAGCATGTCAGAAAGGAAAATTTTCAAAATCATCTTTCAAATCCAAAAATGTTATTTCAACTTCAAAACCATTAGAGTTACTTCACATTGATCTGTTTGGACCAGTGAAAACTGCATCCATCAGAGGCAAGAAGTATGGATTAGTCATAGTTGATGACTACAGCAGATGGACATGGGTAAAATTCCTAAAGCACAAGGATGAGTCACATTCTGTGTTCTTTGACTTCTGCAAACAAGTCCAAACTGAAAAAGATTTCAAAATTGTTAAAGTCACAAGTGATCATGGTGATGAATTTGAAAACAAACATCTTGAAAAATATTTTAATGAAAATGGCATTGCTCATGATTTCTTCTGTCCTAGAACTCCACAACAAAATAGAGTTGTAGAGAGGGAAAATAGAACATTGCAAGAGATGGCCAGAACCATGATCAATGACACTAACATGGCAAAACATTTTTGGGCAGAAGCAATTAACACAGCATGTTACATTCAGAACAGAGTGTCTATTAGACCTCTTCTGGAAAAGACTCCTTATGAATTATGGAGGAATAAAAAGCCAAACATTTCTTATTTACATCCTTTTGGATGTATATGTTTGATGTTGAACTTAATAAGTTTGATTCTAAAGTACAAAAGTGTTTCAACATTATTGGAACAAAGTGGGTATTCAGAAATAAACTAAATGAGCAAGGAGAAGTTGTAAGGAACAAAGCAAGGTTAGTAGCTCAAGGTTACAGTCAACAAGAAGGAATTGATTACACTAAGACTTTGCTCCAGTAGGAAGGTTAGAATCTATACGCCTTCTTATTTCATTTGTTGCACAACATAACATCACTCTATATCAGATGGATGTTAAGAGTGCCTTCTTAAATGGTATTATAGAATAAGAAGTTTATGTCCATCAACCTCCTGGTTTTGAAAGTGATAAATTTCTAAATCATGTTTTCAAACTCAAAAAATCTCTTTATGGTTTGAAACAAGCTCCCAGAGCTTGGTATGAAAGATTAAGTAATTTTCTTCTGGAAAAGAATTTTATCAGAGGCAAAATGGACACAACTCTTTTCTGTAAAACATTTAAGAAAGATTTACTAGTTTGTCAAATTTATGTGGATGATATTATTTTTGGATCTACCAATATTATGCTGGGAAAGGAGTTTGCTTTGTCTATGCAGGCTGAATTTGAAATTAGCATAATGGGAGAACTTAGATTCTTTCTGGGAATCCAAGTAAATCAGACTCCAGAATGTACATATATTCACCAGACTAAGTATGTCAAAGAGCTTCTGAAGAAGTTCAATCTGAATGAAAGCAAATTGGCAAAAACTCCAATGCATCCTACAAGCACACTTGGTAAGGAAGAGGTAAGCAAGAAAGTTGATCAAAAACTTTACAGAGGTATGATTGGATCTCTCTTATATTTGACTGCTTCAAGATCTGATATTTTATTCAGTGTTTGTCTGTGTGCTAGAGTCCACTCAGATCCTAGAGAATCTCACTTAACAATTGTTAAGAGGATTCTAAGGTATCTAAAAGGTACTACTAACATGGGTCTGTGTTACAGAAGATCTGATGATTATAAACTAGTTGGATTCTATGATGCTGACTATGCTGGAGACAGATTAGAACATAAAAGTACTTCTGGAAGCTGTCAATTTCTTGGAAGTCATCTGATCTCATGGTTCAGCAAGAAGCAACCCACAATTGCACTTTCAACAACAGAGGCAGAATATATTGATGCTGCTAGTTGTAGCACCCAGATGCTCTGGATGAAAAGTCAGCTGGAAGATTATCAGATTTTTTAGAGTAACATTTCTATCTTCTGTGATAATACTTCTGCTATATGCTTATCTAAAAACCATATTTTACACTCTAAAGCTAAGCATATAGAGATTATGAGGTGAGAAAAACACTTAGAAGGGGGGGGGGGGTTGATTAAGAGTTTTAAAGATTAATAGCAATAAAAACAACTCAAGATTTTTATCCTGGTTCATTGAACTCAACTACTCCAGTCCACCTTATCAAAGATGATTTGCCTTTCTCTGCAAGGACTTAATCCACTATTGATCAATTGATTACAATAGAAAGCACTAAGAACAACTGTCTTAGTCTTCTCAAGAACTACTGACCACACCTTGGTCTTAAGGAACTTCTTACAATTTAATGTAAACTAACAAGTGTTTGAATGCTTCTAATAAGCTGTATCACAACTGTGATGTTTACATTTAAGATTAAGTACAACAAAAACTATATGGTTTTATGAAAGATCAACTGAATAAGATCTTGTAAGATTTTCTCTTTTATGAATCAAGCGTGTATTTCTTTCTGAGTGATCTAGCAATGAGCCAAAGGTGAGTAGTGAATTAGAAACCTCAAAATGTTGAAGTAGTTCTCCTTTTATAGCTTTTTCAAATGCCTTGAGTGATGTGCAACTGAATATAATATTTGATTGTATGACTTTTCATCACCAAAAGTATGGGCAGAGATATGCTTTCTGCAGAAAGGTATGGTTATAGAAGCCTTGGGATTAGCACCACGTCACTTCTTTGGACAAATTAGCCGTTGGTTACTTTGGAAGTAGCACCACGTCTAATCAAGTTTACAGCTTCTTCAACAAGCTTCCTTCAAGATGAAGTCTTCATAATCTGCACTTCAGAATTTGTAGTAAGCATAAAAGGTATGGATTGCTTTAAGATGATCAGAGCTTAAGATGAATGATAAGTTCGGAGTCTTGATAGATGATCAGATCTTCAATGTATCAGAGTCTCAATCTTGATCAGATCTTTAATATATCAGAGTCTTCATCAGAGTATGCATCAGTATGTGCTTTGAGCGTGAATATTAATGATAAGAGTCTGGTAATCAAAGCCTCTGAGGTTGTAGTGAAGATCTTCAGAGTCTGATAAGATCAGAGCTTTCAGCTTTTGTATACTTCTCTCATTTACACTTCAGATCATTCTGTAACTTCTGCTTCAGATCCTTCTGGCAGCGCTTCAGAATCTTATGATATTCTTGCATCTGATGCTTCAGAGCTTTGCATAGTTTCTTTGTACTTATGTATTTTGCTTCTTTAAGAATATTTAATTTTATACCTGAAACAATAATACTTGAACAAATTTTAGAGTGTATATTAACTCATTACAAAATTCCATAAAATTTATCATCAAAACATAGAGATATAAGAAACACCAATCTGTGTTCTAACAATCTCCCCCTTTTTGATGATGACAAAACATAGGGAATTTTGTTCAATAAAGAGAAATAACATAAATAACTCCCCCTAAGATTAAGAATCTCCCCCTGAAATGAATACTCTAATAGAAGAGAACACTTCCCTTTTTGCTTGAGTATATTTCAGAACCTGGTAGAAATCCTTGTTGAGAGAAAGAATCAGAGCTTGGATGCTTTCCAGAATTAAAGTCTGATAATTTCTTTCAAAATGAAGAGTCTGGTGTGTCTTCCAGAATCAGAGTCAAAATTTGCTTTCAAGGATCAGAGCTTGGTTGGATAATTCTCAGGGTAACTTCAGATCATTTTGTTAGATGAAATAATAAGATCTGAAGGTCTTAAGATTCAATGTTGGAATAAACAATGTCTGAATTTCATTTTTAGTATTTGCTTATGATTGAACATTCAAATTCTCTTTTTCTCCCCCTTTTTGTCATAATCAAAAAGAATTTTAAAGACAGAAAAGATAACAGAAGAAGAGAAAAACATAACACACAAATGAAAGACAAAATAGCTAGATTTAATCAGATCACAATAGCACAACAACATAAGAAGTTCATAAAGCAGACGATAGAAAATAGAACAAACAGAAAATAAGTGCAAAACAAGAATGCAAAGACATGAGAAAGAAAACTAGGGCTGGCGAGAAGCAATCAAGGTTAGAAGATCCGTAATCTTAGCAGTGGACTCTTCTTGCTTGGCCATCCAAGTCTTGATTTCTTCAGTAGTCTGTTCCTGTTTTATCATCCACATTCTAACTTCCTTGACTTCTTGGACAACATCTGGAATCTCAGTCTTCATCTCAGATGCAGAAGGTTCAGAAGCAGATGCAGTTGCCATTGGATGATCAATCTCCATGTCAGATGCAGGAGTATCTTCTATCATTGCAGAATCTTCAGCAGGAGCATCTTCTAGAAGAAGCACTGGAGTTGTGATAATGTTCAGCAGAGTTTGTCTGACCATTTCAGTAAACTTAGCCTTTGCATCATCAACACAGAGTGTTCTGAGGTCAGATGCAGCAGAGTTGAATTTTGATATGAATCTATTCCAAGAAGTTTCAGACTCAGCAGGATTCAAACTAGCCATGCACTCTTTCTCCATAGAAGCAATTCCCATACGTAGTTCCTTCTTGAAATTCTTGAACAGAGTAGAAACATCTGATCTGGGTTTTGGGTTGAGAAAGTCCTCTATGGTGACAGGTTGTGATGGTTCAGGAGGTGTTTGAGTTTGTTTAAGAGATGAGTGATCAGATGATGGATGTTCAGATGGTTGGGGTATGGATGTTTGTGGTATGGTGAGTTGAGGTATGGAGGTTGATGTAACAACATCAGATGAGGATGGTATAAAATCTGTGAGGTTGAATTTTAAGCGAAGAGGGTTGTCAAATGTAGGTAGATCAGATGGTAGTGGTTTATAGGGATCAGGAATTTGTAAGCTAGTTGGTGAGGGGACTTCAGATTCATCAGACTCAGATGATTCAGTTGAATGACATGAAGTTGAAGAGAGGACATACAAGGTTGCAAGTGGTGATACATCTAGAGTGTTTTCAGATGATTGTTGGACAGATGGTTTAGGATTTTTGATGGTTGGTTCTTCTGGTGGTTGAGTAGATGAGAGTGGTTCAGATTGTTTTTGTTGTTCTGATTGTGTGTGTTGTTCAGATTGTTTTTGTTGTTCTGATTGTCTGTGTTGTTCAGAGGATTGTTGTTTTTGTGATTCTGATGGTAGTTGAACAGGAGATGGTTTAGAATGTGTATGAGATAAATTGGGTTCAGATGAATGAGGTTCAGATTGTTTAGGAGGAGATGGTGGAGGTGAAGGTGAGGATGAAGGTACAGATGGTTTGGGATCAAATGTTAATACTTAGCGAATTGTTTCTCTGATTTCTTCCACAGTAGCTTCTGGAGGATTTTCCTTTTGCTTCTTGTCCTTTTCAGGCTTGTCATCAGCATCAGAGGCTTTCCTCTTGGGTTGTGCAAAGGATCCTTCCTCAGCCTTTCTCTTCCTGCGCCTTTCTCTCAGAAGATTTGGCAATACTTCTCCTTCCTTCTGTACTATGTTAGCAGGCAGAGGAATACCATCTCTTAAACATTCAGAAATGTAAGTCAGAATGATGTGCCTAGGTTCATCAGCACTGAACATAGGAAAATCTGCTAAAGGAATTCTCCTTCTGCTGACGTCTTTAGAGCGAAATTTCTTGGGTTTTCCAGCAAGCTCTAAAATGACCTTCATTCTCTTCAGAGTGTTCCCATTTATGACAGATCCTATAACATAGGACAGATCCTCTGTCACCCCAGCATCAAACAGATGTTTCACAAGACCATTCTCTGTTAGAATGTCTGATATTAGTCTTCCCATAGGGATCCAAGTTCTGATTTTTCCAGCTTTAACTCTTACTTCTTCTCTAGTTTCTTTGATATGGTTCAGAAGATGATTGAACAGAAGATAAGGTAAATCCACCTTCTTTCCTTTACTCATACAGAACATGAAGTACATTTGTTCTGAATTTACATAATCTAGTGAGTTAGAAGATTTCCTATGAAAGATTGAACTCATGAAGATCTTAGCCCAGATTCTGTAAACGGGTTTCAGATCTCTGACCTTATTGGATGGTTCTCCAGAAACACAAACTTCTTGAAAAATGTCAGCCAAATCCACACGATCAGTAGCTATACTTGTGATTCCCTCAGTTTCCTTATACTCAAGTAGTTGTCTGATTAATTTTTCAGTGATGATAATTTCCTTCCCAAGAACAGATGAATGAATGAACTTAGGGTAAACTTGAGAGTGTATTCAGAATTCTTTTACCAAAGTTGGATAAACAGGACCCATCATCATGTCAAAATACTTTTCCCAGTTCTGAGCTTTGATGGTTGAAAGGAGATCAAAACCATTTTCTTTGATGGATTCAAAATCCACAAAGTTCTCAAACAGAACTTCAAGTTCTTTGAATGGAGTGAGAAGAGTTCTTACAGGTGCTTGGTACACAACAGCAGTTTGGGATGAACCAGCAACATTTGGAGATGATGCAGCAACAATTGAAGTTTTCATCTGAGCAGGTGTTGAAGAAGGTGAAGCCATTGAAGATCTTGAGATGCGTCTAGGTTTACGAGAGTTTTGGGTTTTGAAAAGAGATGGAAACAATAAAGAAGGCAGAAATGCATATGAGAGATGATAAGTGTAAAGTGTGATTTGTGAAGAGTTGAGAGAATTTATAAAAAAATTTAGGGCATGCAAAAAGACACATACTCTCAAGCATGCATAAGCATTGAATGAAATGAGCCATAATCAGATCAAGCAATTAATGCAAGGAATAAAATCATATCAAACATTTAAGATTCTAACAGAAGGGGGGAAAATCAAGAGATTTTGTATTTTCAAAGCAATACCTCAAATGTCACTTCAGTATGGTGCACTATACCTTTCCAGATTCTGAGCTACACGTGTTTGCTTGCATGTGCCTCTGAAACTCTTTGAGAAATGACACGTTAGGCAACGTTCAGATCCTCATAGCCTTGTTAGTTCAGATTTACACACAAAGAAATAAACATAGAATTCAACAGAAGAAATACTTCAGAGTTTAGACATTTATCATCTGAAAAAAAATTTCATCTGATGAATATTTTATTCTGGACAGAAGTCCAAACTAATATTTTTCAGAACAAATTTAAATCTATCTTCAGCAAGGGGTTTTGTAAAGATATCAGCCCACTGATGATCTGTATCTACAAAGTTTAAATTGATAATTCCCTTATGAACATAGTCTCTGATGAAATGATGTTTAATCTCTATATGCTTAGCTTTAGAGTGTAAAATAGGGTTTTTAGATAAGCATATAGCAGAAGTATTATCACAGAAGATAGAAATGTTACTCTCAAAGATCTGATAATCTTCCAGTTGACTTTTCATCCAGAGCATCTGGGTGCTACAACTAGCAGCAGCAATATATTTTGCCTCTGTTGTTGAAAGTGTAATTGTGGGTTGCTTCTTGCTGAACCAAGAGATCAGATGACTTCCAAGAAATTGAAAACTTCCAGAAGTACTTTTATATTCTACTCTGTCTCCAGCATAGTCAGCATCACAGAATCCAACTAATTTATACTCATCAGATCTTTTGTAACACAGACCCACATTAGTAGTACCTTTCAGATACCTTAGAATCCTCTTAACAGCTGTTAAGTGTGATTCTTTAGGATCTGATTGGAATCTAGCACACAGACACACACTGAATAAAATATCAGGTCTTGAAGCAGTCAAATATAAGAGAGATCCAATCATACATCTGTAAAGTTTTTGATCAACTTTCTTACTTACCTCTTCCTTACCAAGTGTGCTTGTAGGATGCATTGGAGTCTTTGCCAATTTGCTTTCGTTCAGATTGAATTTCTTCAGAAGCTCTTTGACATATTTAGTCTGGTGAATATATGTGCATTTTGGAGTCTGATTTACTTGGATTCCCAAAAAGAATCTAAGTTCTCCCATCATGCTCATTTCAAATTCAGCCTGCATAGACAAAGCAAACTCCTTTCCCAACATAATATTGGTAGATCCAAAAATAATATCATCCACATAAATTTGACAAACTAGTAAATCTTTCTTAAATTTTTACAGAAAAGAGTTGTGTCCACTTTTCCTCTGATAAAGTTATTTTCCAGAAGAAAATTACTTAATCTTTCATACCAAGCTCTGGGAGCTTGTTTCAAACCATAAAGAGATTTTTTGAGTTTAAAAACATGATCTGGAAATTTATCACTTTCAAAACCAGGAGGTTGATGGACATAAACTTCTTCTTCTATAATACCATTTAAGAAGGCACTCTTAACATCCATCTGATATAGAGTGATGTTGTGTTGTGCAGCAAATGAAATAAGAAGGCATATAGATTCTAACCTTGCCACTGGAGCATAAGTTTCAGTATAATCAATACCTTCTTGTTGACTGTACCTTTGAGCTACCAGCCTTGCCTTGTCCGTAACAACTTTTCCTTGCTCATTTAATTTATTTCTGAATACCCACTTTGTTCCAATAATGTTGAAACCTTTTGGTCTAGGAACCAGATCCCACACATCATTTCTTGTAAATTGATTTAGCTCATCTTGCATTGCAAGTATCCAATCATTGTCACTCATAGCCTCATCCACAGATTTTGGTTCAATAATAGACACCAACCCAAGAAGTGATGTTCCAGATGATCTGATAAAAGACCTTGTTCTTATAGGGTCATCTTTCTTCCCAATAATCATTTCTTCTGGATGAGAAGCCTTGATTCTGGATGATCCTTTAACTGTTGGTTCTTCAGAAATATTCATGTTATTCATCTGAACAGCTAATGGAGTTGCATCTGGCGTAGCTTCTTCTTGAGCTTTCTCTACCTTTGGTTTCTCAAATTCTATGAGAATAACTTCTCCATTTGCAGAGTTTTCAATCTGCTTTGGCTTTTGATTGCCAAGCTTATCATCAAATCTAACATGTATAGATTCCTCCATAATCTGTATTATATTTGAGGATTGTGCTTGCACCAGGGCACTCTCCTTTGGCCGGACGATCCCCCTTCGTTGGGGAGTGGAGTTGTCGGCAGTTAGTTCTAATTGCATTAGCGCTAGCTGTAATATTGTTTGAGCTTTTCATCATCCAGGGTCGAACAAATGGTTCTCTGTTCAGGTATTCAAGGTAATAGGCTTCGGTACCTGTTTTCAATCTCACCCAGTAAGATCCTTCCTAATTTTCGGCCAACTTGCCCTCGCGTAAATCTTTTTGATTTCGGTGCAGGACAAAGTTTCCCACTTGGAAGTCGTACTTTATGACCTTGGAGTCGTGGCGCAGTGTTATTTTTTGTTTTAGCAAAGCTTCTCAGAGAGATGCCCCTGATCGGATTTCTTCAACGAGGTCGAGTTCTTCTCTTAATGCTTCGTTTTTCATTTCCTTATCGATGAGGCCTCTGTCCGTCTCGAGGGTTCTCTGATTTCTACTGAGATTACTGCCTCGGTTCCGTACGCTAGTGGGAAGGGATTTTCCACAGTGGTGGAGTGAGAGTTGTTCTGTATGCCCAGAGCACACTGTGTAGCTCCTCGACCCAACTTTTTTTGGCCTTCCCAACCTTCATTTTAGTCCGTAGAGGATCACCCTATTTATTCCTTCTGCCTGTTTGTTGGCCTGAGGGTGTTCGACGGGCGTGAAGTGTTGCTTGGTACCTAGTTTGGCAATGAAACCCTAAAATTTCATGTCCGTGAATTGTGTCTCGTTGTCGGTCACGAGAGCCTGGGGCACAATGAATCGTGCAAGGAAATTTCTTTTTTAAAATCGAAGTATGTTAAATGTCGTAATTTTGGCGAGGGCCTCAGCTTCGATCCATTTTGTAAAGTAGTTGACGGCCATAATCAGAAACTTGTTCTGATAGGATCCCGCGGTGAAGGGACTGAGTATGTCCATCCCCCACCAGGCGAAAGGCCACGGGGAGGACATGTTCTTTAATTCGTTGGGGGGTGCTAAGTGCATGTCCCCATGGCGTTGGCATCTATCGCATTTCATGACATGCTCTTTTGCGTCATGCTACATGGTTGGCCAATAGTATCCTGCTCGAAGGGCTTTTCGCACCAATGATCTTCCTCTTAAGTGTTGTGTGTTGATTCTATCGTGAATTTCTTGGAGAATATCTGGGGCCTTGTTCTCCTTGATGCATTTTAGGAGGGGAATGGAGAATCCTTTTCGGTATAGCTTACCTTCGACTAAGAAGTAGGAGCATGCCCGTCGCTTAAATACGTTGGTCTATTTATTATTTTCGAGCAGATTCCCCATGGTGAGATAGTCATGTACCGGAGTCATCTAGAAATTACTATCTCCGAAGGTGTTGACGTCGAGCAGTCCTGTTGGTTTCATGATGCTTGGACGGGGAAATGTCTCTTGTATGAAGAACTTGTTGCCATCTTTCCTCCTAATGCTAGCTAACTTTGACAAGATGTATGCCCGAGCGCTTTTATCGCGGGGATGTGCTGGAATTCCCATGCTTCGAACTTGGTTATCCTTTATTGCACCAAAGTTAGGTACTCGACGATGTGATCATTTTTGGCTTGGTACTCTCCCCCCGTACTTAAGAGCCATGAGCTGGGAGTCCGTGAAAAATTTTATTTCCTTTGCACCCAGGTCCTCAGCCAGTCGCAAGCCTGTGAGGAATGCTTCGTACTCGGCTTGATTGTTCAAGAGTGGGAAGGATAAGACCAACAGAACTTCGATCAGGATCCCTTCTTTGTTCTCGAGGATGATGCCCGCCCCACTGCCTGTGGAATTGGACGCTCCGTCGACGAAAATTGTCCTCTTGTGTGCCTGGTTGAAAGGGGATGTCGGAGGCGTCATTTCTGCCACGAAATTGGCCAGGACCTGAGCCTTAAGGGCTTTCCTGCTCTCATAGTAGATATCAAATTCTGATAGTTCCAAAGATCATTTGAGCATCCTACCGACCATATATGGTCGATCAAGTAGTTTCCTAATGGGCAGGTCTCTCCGAACTACTATCGTGTGGGCCAAGAAGTAATACCTTAATCTTCTCGCAACATTGATGAGGGCCAGGGCGACCTTCTCGATCTGTTGGTGTTTGAGTTCTGGCCCTTGTAGGGATTTTCTTGTAAAGTATATTGGCTTCTTCCCGTCGAGGGTTTCTCGAATAAGGGCAGCACTGATGGCATCATTAGTGACGGAGAGATAAAGGTAAAGTGTTTCCCCGTTGTCTGATCGTGACAAAAAATTTGGTTCGTACAAGGCTTGCTTGAGGTGGCGTAGGGCCTACTCACATTCCTCCGTCCATTCGAATGTTGCCTCTTTCCGAAGGAGCTTGAAGAAGGGCAGGGCGTTGATGGGCTAAAGACGTGTCTACTTATGCGTCTAGCGGTATCTTACTGCAAGTGCACAGCCTATCGAAGTAATATTTAAGATTATCGATCCACAGGGATTCTATCGTTACTTAGTGCTAGATGAACTTCTAGTTTAGCTAAGGCGAATAGTTGTCACGATTGTTGTTGGTTTTCTAAGACTATTGAAGGCGGAATTAAATTCAAGTTTTTAATAAAATAATACTAAAACGGCCGGTATGTAATTATACTAACTTAGGTGGGTCAATCTAACCTAGGCTTATAAAGATGTTCACTTAATCTATTCGGTAGAGATTACTAGTTTGAATACCCTCAACTCACACTCTCGTGGTCTTGAATCAGATCTTATCCCTAAAGCCCTATGCCTGCTCTCGCTAGCCCATAAGTGTTTAGAGGTAATTTTTGGAAACTAAATAATTCTAATTTATCTTAAAGTGCTCTCGCTGTATTTAATTTAAATGCCTAACTTTAGCTATCTGGTTAAAATCTCACACTCTCGTGGTCTTGACCCAACCTAATACCCTTTTCTTACTCTCGTAACGAAAAGGTCGAATTCAATTAAAAAGCATCAGCCAGAATGTTAAGCGATTAATTATTTTAGCCCATGGTTATATTTTACCGGTTAAGTCGGTTATAACTACATACCGCCCTAAGGTATTTAGCTACTCATCGAGGTTAAATCAGACTCAGAGTTAATTATTGACTTGCTAATGGCAGAAAAATAAATAGACATTATAAATAAATTAAATTGCAATAATTGAAAAACCTGATTAACAAATATCTGAGTCGACTCCTTCTTCCACAGACCGGAAGGCTTGGAGTAGGCGGAAATAAAAATTAAAACGAATGATGAAGGCTGGAAACAAATAAAAGTATAACAATTCCCTAATGTTGGAAATTGTTACACGGTTGGTTTGGATACAAATAAAATAAGGCAGAAAATAGAATGCTGGAAATAATAATTCTGATGGTAAGGTAATTCGGCAGAGCTTCCGCAGGAAATTTGGATACTGAAGTCTCTCCCTCAATTCTCCTGAGCTGGTCCTATTTATAGAGCTTCCAATGGGCTGGTCCTTGGTCTTTTGCTTCTTGGGCTCTGCTGAAGTGGTTGAGAAAATGTTGGAAAGTGGCAGCAGAAAATGGGAGAAGTCTTCCTCACGTGCTGCCTTGAGGAGAATTACTAGGAGGAGTGGGCTTCACTGGTGGCTTGACGTAGTCTGAGTCAAAAATCAAGTTATATCCTTGTCACGGGCGTGACAAGGTCTTCACGCTCGTTGTTTGATGATTTCAAGTGTCACGGTCGTGACTACTTCCTCACGGTCGTGATGGCCCAAAGTAAGGTGTCACGGTCGTGACACCCTTGTAACGACCGTGGTCGTAACAAATTATGCAGAGTTTATGCAGGCTTCTGTCTTGCTTCATTTCTTGTGGTTTCTTTGTTCTTTTCTTCTTAATTCATGATTTGGCCTCGCATAAAGATGTACCTGCAAAATAGTGAGAAAAACTCGAGGGATCGAGCGTTAAAACGGTGAATGCGCGATAAAAGTCAATGAAATCTAGCGATATAACCGATGCGTTTTCTCGTCATCAAACTTCCCCAAACTTAAACCTTTGCTTGTCCTCAAGCAAATAGTCGGTTGAAAATCGGCGGACAAGATTTTATTCGCGCATACTCATAGCAAACCGTCCGGTGGATCGTTTCGTCGGATAGTCCGGTACTTTGATAGAACACTACCGATACACTAATGACATAAGCAACAGGCTATGTCGTCGACTTCCCGTCAAGCGAAACAATCGGAAATCACAATGCGATTTCACCTAGGGTTTTTCGATCTTATTTCACCCGGTTCGTTCTAGCGCAGTCACATTAAGCCCTTTGCCTTCGCACGCACGTAGTGGAGTAGCCGGTTAGCGATTTTGATCCTTTTTTTAGCATGGGGTCTGGTACACGAGTGTGGTAACCCTTCATGTTTTATCCGATGCGGAGGTTGTGGGGGATCGAGCCGTAGCACGCCCTACCGAGTTCAGAACCAGTACCTCTGAACCAACCCGGAACGGAGTCCTTCTCATATTTCTCGTTTCTTATCTGCGACCGTGTACTTTGGTGCAATCTCTTTTCATTTTGCATTGAGATACGAAGGATCATTATTGATTTGGTATCAAGCGCTTATATTCATCGGCTCCCCACGTGGTTTGTGTTCAGACGGTGCTGACTGCTAGTATAAACTACTGGGGGTTACTTTTGAACTGAAACTAAAGGTGCACTCGCAATAGTGATCGGGATGGAATTTCTTAAGCAGGGGGTCGAAGATGTCAAGATTGTATTGGTTTGTTTAATCGTTTCCGGCTTCGTAATTATGAACCATTCGGTGGTAAGTCGGGTAATGCGAGTAATTTAAGGATTTTTCTAGTATGGCTTAATAATCGGGGAAAACTCGATATTAAAGAAAATAACGCACAGATTTGCTCATTTCATTGATTTTCTAAAAGGAATACAACAGAATTGAAAGTACATTGAAATGAAAAGTACCTCTCCCACACTATATCAGACATTGTCCTCAATGTTGTGATATAATAGCGGTACAAATACAGGACAAGACTAAAACTGAAAAACAACATAAAAGCAAACTACTGCTGCTGGTGATCGCGGGCTCGGCCTCTGGTGCGAGAGCGGCGTCTGGAGGGAGTCGCGTTGGGATCAGAGCCGGTGCCGGAGGTAGCAGTAATGCTGATGCGGAGCGCCTCGAGCTCGCCGAAAATTTCTCCAAACCACTCATTGGTGGCCGCGTGGTTGGCAGCAATGGTGCCGAGCAGAGCGTCGTACTGTGCCTTCTGCTGACGCTCTAGTGCTGCGTTCATCAGGTTCTGCTGGTGGATCGCAAGTAGGACGTCCTCAAGTGTGGCAGCGGGAGCCGCCTGCTGTCGGGTGGAAGTCTCGGGGATGTCCTGGACATGCTCAGCGGCATCCATGGCGTCCTGCATCTCGTCCACTGGGGCGTCTGGCTGATCATCATGTACCGGGGCGTGATCCGCAGCAGCTGGTAAGGCAAAGAGCCAGTTGGCTCGGTTTGCCGGGTCGATGCGTGTGCGGGACGGCAGAGTGATGTGGTGGAAAATGGTGCCATTGACAACAGGGCTGTACCTGCCATCCTCCCGCTGCGCGATCAGGTGGGCGGACCGGCAGTAGCTCATGGTCAGGAAATCGGCGGCGAGGTGCGGCAGATCAGCGAGCGCGTCACCAAGCCCCAGCTGAATGGCGAGGGTGGTGACAATGCCTCCAATGAAGAACGGGGATGAGCCTCGGTGCGCGATGGCCTGGATGTGGTAGAGCATAAAGGGGGCAGCGTTGATTGGCTCGTCATGAAGGGCACAGTATAAAAACAGAAGCTCCTTTGAGTTGAGCTTGTGGTTGCTCTCTCTAGCAAAGATTGTGTTGCAGAGGACCCGGTGAAAGTAGCGGATAGCCGGGTTGTGGATGTGTGTGGCGTTGAGGCTCTGGAAGGTGGTCGCACGGGTGTTGGTAAGGTCGTGCCACAGTGTGAATGCTTGTTCACTGAAGTTGTCGGGCACGCGACGGTGGGCTTCGGTGCCGTGCTCGAAACCTAACAGCTCGGCAATCCTGGTTTGTGTGAGGTTGAACTCCCGGCCAAGCAGTCTGAATGTTACGATGCCGGTAAGCTGACTCTGAGAACCATGAGAGGTGATGTAGCTGTAAGAGCTGAGGAACTCCAGCGTCAGAAGTTCGAAAGTAGGCTGTGGCTGACGACAGAGGTCCCACAGGCCGACCTTCTGCAGTAGGCTTTGAACGCTGGACAGCATACCGAGTTCTTGCAGACAGTCGGTGGAAATGTACCGGGTGGGTTGCAGACCGCGGTTCTGGAAGCGGACGAAACGGTCTCGCTGGGTTTCTCCGGCTTCTCCTTCTCTGAAAATGATGGAATCCATAACATGCAAATGTGAAGAGTGAGGGTGGAAGGATTTTTGTGAGGTTTTGGAGGAAGAGTGGTAGAATGAGGGAGGTTGGTGTTCGGGTTAAATACGGGACAGTGGAATTGAAATGGTTAATGGTAATGGTGGATTAATGGGGTAGTGGAGAGGTTTTGGCGGTTTGGGAATGAGCGGGGAGTGTGTTAGATAGGTTATGGATGGAGAAGAAGAGTGGACACGATGAGAAACAGTTCTGTTTCTCACGATCTCTGTAATAGAGGTCGTCACGGTCGTGACTTAGGCGTAACGGTCGTGACACGCTAAATGAGCACGTCACGATCGTAAGTGGGGCGTGACGACCGTGAGGCTGTGTGGTGCTGAATAATTCCCAGAAAAGCACATTGTCTCACGTTATTTTTAAATTAATAATAATTCATTTTATTTAGTAGCACTTATATGAACACACACCATAGTATATAGCATTTGCGACACAGTAGTATACGAGCCTAAGACAAAATAGTGCAGTCATACAGTATATGGTCACACAGTGTATAGAAAAGAAATAGAAAAATTATTTAAGCTGCTAAAATGAAGAATCAATTGAAATAAAAAGTGCATGGCATAAAGAAAAACTGAAATTACATAAACTCAAATTATGTTATGAAATCGTTGCGAAAGATAAATTTTAACTGGAAATGAAAATAATGATAAAAAATAATGAGAAAAGAATTAATAAACTAAATCACTGATAGCCGGTTCAAAGGCGTTTCTTCAGGTCTTCGATGGCGGAGTCCAGATGATAGAATTGTTCGCAGGCCATGTCAGTCAATCCCACGATGTCCAATCGCATACTCTTAATGTCTTCTCTGAATAGATTAATGTCAGCTTGATAGGCATTGAGAGTGTGCATGATGTTCTGCAAGTTGTTAGCGTACTCTCCGTGATTCGCTCCAGGGGTTTCATGAACTTTGTCAGTTGGGTCAATGTCATGGTATCCAGGAGGTGTCTCGGGGTCAGTTTCAACAGCGGTCATTATATCATCTGTTATCCTGTGAGACTGAGGTGTTTCAGGAGTGGCTGGATAATCAGGTGGGTTTAACTCATAAAGCCAATTATCCTTATTATGAACACTTACTTTTGCATGATTGGGCAATGTGAACAGGGTGACTACTGTGTTCCGGATCAGGTACTCAAAAGGTGGGCGTCCTAAATTCCTTATGATATGTCTATTGAAGCAGAATTTAAGATTCATCAGGCGTACGGTTCCCAGACGGGTGCACCTGTCCAGTTGGTACCTAAGTCCTAAGGCATCAGCAATCATGGTTACAAGACCTCCTACCACTATAGGTAATTCAGGTTCATCTTGGATGCGGGTGAAGGTTTGCATCATGAAAGGGACACCATTAACACACTGTCCAGTATTAAAACATGACATAATAAATAATTCATCCTTAGAGACTCCGGTAATGTTTTCTTCTTTTCCAAAGAAGGTATGGGCGAGGAATTTGTGGAAGTAACGAAGAGCAGGGTTATGGATCTCATCATTGTTCATGTCATTTGGTTCAGGGTGGTAGTTTCCGGTCAGAGTTCCCCAAAAGAAATCTAGCTCCACATCCATCAATTCTACCTGTGTGGTAGTAAAGGCAAAAGGTCCACTAGGGAATCCTAACAGGTCAGCTAGTTCTTTATGGTTAAAGTCGTATTCTATTCCGAATAGGCGGAAACTAATGAATCCTTTCCTAGAACCAAAACCGCGCTCAGGTAGGTAAAGTAAGGAACTAAGGAACTCAAGGGTGAGCTCACGGTAAGTCGCAAACTTGTGTTGGATCATTGCATTCTCCCATCCGAGTCGGTTGAACAGGTATATCATGCTATCATGTATACCTAAGGTTTCCATAGTCTTTTCATTTGGGTACAGGGTCAAATCCATTTGCCTCTGTGATAACTCTTCGAACTTTATTCTTTGGTTCCTACCTCTAAATTGGGTCTCCATATAGTTAATAGGTTGGTTAGCCATAGTCAGTGAAAATACGGTGGAAACAATTCAGTGGAAAAGACTTTAGAAAATCTGTAAAAAGTGATTTAGGATAAAAATAAGAAAATGAAATGCCAAAATGTAATGGTAATATAATAGTAATGTAAAATAAAACTAACAAAACAATTTAAACAAATAGTAGTAACGATAATTAAGAAATGCTCAAAAAGAAAAGAATAGTTTAAAATAGGTAAATAAGTGAATGGGTTGCCTCCCACTAAGCGCTGTTTTTATTGTCAAAAGCCTGACGTAACGCTGAGGTTTAGACTAATCAGGGGAATTAGCGGACAATTTCAAAAGTTTTAGATCATTCGTATAGTCTCTATTTTCAACTTTATGATAATGTTTTAGGCGCTGTCCGTTTACTATGAATGGTTCATTGTTCCTACCCTTGATTTCTATTGCTCCACTTGGGAATACTTTAGTTATATCAAAGGGTCCTGACCATCTAGACTTTAATTTTCCAGGAAAGAGCCTAAGTCTTGAATTAAAGAGGAGTACAACGTCTCCCACACTGAATTCTTTCTTAGATAGGCGTTTATCATGCCATCGCTTGGTTCTTTCCTTATATAGCTTAGCATTTTCATATGCATCTAACCTTAATTCTTCTAATTCGTTAATGTCTAGGATTCGCTTTTCTCCTGCAGCGTTATAGTTCATATTGAGAGTTCTGATCGCCCAATAAGCCTTGTGTTCTAGTTCTACTGGGAGGTGACAAGATTTTCCATAAACTAGTTTGAAAGGTGTAGTACCTATGGGAGTCTTGTAAGCGGTCCTATAAGCCCATAGAGCTTCATTAAGTTTAGATGACCAATCTTTCCGAGATATGGCAACAGTCTTTTCTAGGATTTGTTTAATCTCTCGGTTTGAGACTTCGACCTGTCCACTTGTTTGTGGGTGATATGGTGTAGCCACACGGTGTCTCACTCCATACTTAGATAGTAATTTGTCAAAAAATTTTGAAATGAAGTGTGAGCCACCGTCGCTTATGACGAGTCGAGGTACACCAAATCTGGGAAAGATTATGTTTTTGAAAAGCTTTATTACTACTCATGCATCGTTTGTAGGAGAAGCTATGGCTTCAATCCATTTCGAGACATAATCAACAGCTACGAGTATGTAATTATTACCGAAAGATGATGGGAATGGTCCCATGAAATCTATTCCCCAGACGTCGAAGATTTCTACTTCCAAAATTCCCTTTTGGGGCATTTCATCTTTTCTTGAAATATTGCCGGTGCGTTGACACCGATCGCAACTTATAACAACGATGTGGACATCCTTCCATAGATTAGGCCAGTATAAGCCGGCTTGCAAGATTTTTGCACAGGTCTTGGAAGTGCTCGCATGTCCACCATAAGGAGATGAATGACATTGGGCAATGACATCTTCTATTTCTTCTTCGGGAATACATCGGCGAAAGATTCCATCTGGTCCTCGTTTGAACAATAATGGTTCATCCCAATAGTACTGTTTTAGGTTATGAAAGAACTTCTTTTTCTGCTGATAGGTTAGATCGGGTGGAAGGGCTCTTGCGGCTAGGTAATTGACAATGTCAGCGTACCATGGCAGTCCTACAGTTGTCTGTATTATTTCCACGGGTTCTGGTTCATTTATATCTAACTGCGCTAGGTCGCTTCCTATTTGTGCTATCAGCTGTTCATACGAAAAGTCATCGTTAATCGGCACTTGTTCGGGTTTAATACCTTCTATTCTAGATAAATGGTCCGCTACGACGTTTTCAGTACCTTTTTTGTCTTTTATTTCTAGATCAAACTCTTGTAAGAGTAAAATCCATCTTAAGAGTCTTGGTTTAGCATCCTTCTTAGTTAATAGATATCGGATAGCAGCGTGGTCTGTGTAAATGATTATTTTCGCTCCAACTAGGTAAGAGCGGAATTTGTCAAGCGCAAAGACAACTGCTAGCAATTCTTTTTCTGTAGTGGCGTAGTTCATCTGGGCAGAATCCAAGGTTCTACTCGCATAGTAAATCGCATGGAGTTTCTTTTCTTTTCTCTGACCCAGGACTGCGCCCACAGCATAGTCACTCGCATCGCACATGATTTCAAAAGGTAATCTCCAGTCAGGGGGTTGCATGATTGGTGCGGTGATGAGGGCTGTTTTTAGAGTTTCGAATGCTTTAAGACAATCTTCATTGAATATGAACTCAGCGTCTTTCATCAATAAACCAGTAAGAGGTTTAGTAATTTTCGAGAAATCTTTGATGAATCGTCGGTAAAAGCCGGCGTGTCCTAAAAAGCTTCGTATTTCTCGGACGGTTTTAGGGGGTTGAAGGTCCTTTATTACTTCGATCTTAGCTTTATCGACTTCAATTCCCTTATCTGATATTACATGACCTGATACTATTCCTTCGTTGACCATAAAATGACATTTCTCCCAGTTAAGCACGAGGTTCACTTTTACACATCTTTCTAACACCATTTCTAAGTTTGATAGACATCCTTCAAAGCTTTGCCCGCATACAGAGAAGTCGTCCATGAACACTTCCATGATGTTGTCTATAAAATCTGCGAAGATTGACATCATGCATCTTTGAAAGGTTGCAGGAGCGTTGCACAATCCAAAGGGCATTCGCCTATAAGCGAACGTTCCATAAGGACATGTGAATGTAGTCTTCTCTTGATCATCAGGATGGATAGGGATTTGGAAAACTCCTGAGTAACCGTCAAGATAACAGAAGTAAGAATGCTTGGCTAATCGTTCTAACATTTGATCTATAAAAGGTAATGGGAAATGATCTTTTCGAGTGGCTTTGTTTAGCTTACGATAATCTATGCACACTCTATATCCCGTCACTACTCTTTGCGATATCGATTCGCCTTGAGCGTTTTTCACAACAGTGATACCTCCTTTCTTTGGCACTACATGTATTGGACTAACCCATTCACTATCAGAGATTGGATATATTATCCCGGCATCTAATAATTTCTTGACTTCTTCCTTTACTACAGTGCTAAGGGTTGGGTTTATTCTTCTTTGAGCTTCTCTGGAGGTTCTGCAATCTTCTTCTAGCAGAATGCGATGCATGCAAACTGAAGGACATATTCCTTTGAGATCAGATATGTTATATCCTAATGCAGTTGGATATTTCTTCAAGACATCTAAAAGTTTCTTTGTCTCTATAGTCCCTAAACTGGAATTTACTATAACTGGTCTTTTACATTCAACGTCTAAGAATTCGTACCTTAGGTTATTAGGTAAAGTTTTTAATCCTAATGTAGGTTTATCTTTACTTGGCATGGGATCCGGTGTAAGTGCTAAGCTTTCGCTTAGACTATTATCCTGATACGGTTTTTGCCAATTATCATCTTCGAGAATTGGAGGGATTTGAATTTTCATTATTTCAGAATAAGTGATCTCTTCCAGTTCCATTTCTCTTACGCATTCGTCAATTACGTCCATTAGATAGCATGTATCCTCTATAGCTGGTGATTGTAAGAATTGTGTTAAAACAAATTCGACTTTCTCTTCACCTACTTCAAAGGTTAGCTTTCCTCTTTTTACGTCTATTATAGCTCCGGCGGTAGCTAAGAATGGTCTTCCTAGTATGATAGGTGTAGTGGAGTCTTCAGAGATGTCCATGATTATAAAATCAGTAGGAATGTAGAACTGTCCTATACGTACTGGGACGTTTTCTAGTATGCCTACAGGATATTTAACAGAGCGATCGGCTAGTTGAACAGACATTTTAGTTGGTCTTAGGTCTCCCATGTCTAGCCTCTTGCAAATCGTTAAGGGCATAACACTGATACTGGCTCCTAAATCGCATAGAGCTTTGTCAATGACGAATTTTCCTATTACACAGGGTATAGAGAAACTTCCTGGATCTTTTAGCTTAGGAGGCATGTTATTCTGAATTATGGCGCTACACTCGGCAGTAAGTGTAACTGTTCCGTTATCCTCTATCTTTTTCTTATTGGATAAGATTTCTTTTAAAAACTTGGCATACGAGGGTATTTGGGTAATTGCTTCTGTAAACGGAATAGTAATATTCAACTGTTTCAGAAGTTCGACAAATTTCTTAAATTGACCCGTCGTCTTGGAACTTATTAATCTTTGAGGGTACGGAATTGGTGGTTTATAGGGTGGTGGAGGCACATAAGGTTGTTCTTTCTCCACTACCTCTTGACTTTCATCTCCCTTTTCTTCTGGATCATTCACCACTTCAGTCGGGTTATCCGATTTTTGGTGCATGGCTGGATTGTCAAGTCTTTGATCGGTAGGTCCGTCAAGTTCCTTGCCACTTCTTAATATTACGGCGTTGGCATGTCCTTTCGGGTTAGGTTGAGGTTGTCCAGGGAACACTCCAGCTGGTGCAGCAGTAGGTGCTTGTTGTTGAGCTACTTGTGAAATCTGAGTTTCAAGCATTTTGTTATGTGTAGCTAATGCATCTACTTTGCTCACTAATTGTTTAATCTGCTCACTAGTGTGAATGTTTTGGTTTAAGAAGTCCTTGTTTGTCTGAGATTGGCTAGCTATAAAGCTCTCCATCATCAATTCAAGGTTCGATTTTCTAGGGATATTAGGAGCAGTCTTTTGATATCCTGGTGATGTAGCTGGTGCTTGACCTGGTGCGTAATAAGCATTGTTATTCTTATAGGAGAAATTTGGATGATTCTTCCAACCTGGGTTGTATGTGTTTGAGTAAGGGTTTCCTTGAGCATAATTCACTTGATCAGTGGGAGTTCCTGCCAATAGTTGACAATCAGAGACTTCGTGTCCTGGGACTCCACATAGCTCACAGTTAGGTGTTACTGCAGCCACGGTGGCTGCAGGTGTTATGGCCAAGTTGTCGATCTTTTGGCTTAGTTGGTCAAACTTCGCATTGACTTGGTCCATACTACTTACTTCGTACATACCTCCTTTTGTTGGTTTCTCAGTTGCGACTCTCTCGCTTCCCCAAAGGTAATGATTCTGAGCCATACTTTCGATAAGTGCATAGGCATCATTATATTCTTTGTCCATCAATGCACCACCCGCGGCAGCGTCAATTGTCATTCTTGTATTGTACAAGAGTCCATTATAGAAGGTATGGATGACCATCCATTCTACTAATCCATGATGTGGACAAAGCCTAAGTAGATCCTTATAGCGTTGCCAAGCTTCGAATAATGATTCACTTTCTCTTTGCTTAAATCCGTTGATCTGAGCTCTCAGCATAGCTGTCTTGCTAGGTGGAAAATACCTGTTCAAGAAAACTTTCTTAAGCTGTTCCCACGTAGTTACTGAGTTTGAAGGCAGAGATTGAAGCCATGCTCTTGCTCTGTCTCGAAGCGAAAAAGGAAATAAACGTAGTCTAATAGCTTCTTGGGTAACTCCATTGGCTTTTACGGTGTCTGCATATTGCACAAAGATCGAAAGATGAAGATTCGGATCCTCGGTAGGATTTCCGGCGAATTGATTTTGCTGTACGGCTGATATCAATGAAGGTTTTAGTTCGAAATCATTTCGGTTGATAGCCGGTGCTGCAATGCTTGAATGTGGTTCACCTTGCGAAGGATTAGCGTAATACTTGAGTGGATGAGTTTGTTCTTCAGCCATTCCTGCGTTTTCTGATTTTACGACTGGTTCAGGTGGATCTAATTGAAGATCTGGAATGTTGGAATTATTTTCGAAATCGAGTATACGTCTTCTTACGTGCAAGAAGCGTTCCGATTCAGGGATTAGAGGTTGCAAGTCTTCGCTTTTGGAGCGAGTACGTGGCATACACTCGGAGATTAGATTAAATTAAATAGTTGATACCTTAGTCTAGACAATGCTACCTAAGTGCACTAGTAACTAAATTAAGGAATCCCCGGCAACGGCGCCAAAAACTTGATGGGCTAAAGACGTGTCTACTTATGCGTCTAGCGGTATCTTACTGCAAGTGCACAGCCTATCGAAGTAATATTTAAGATTATCGATCCACAGGGATTCTATCGTTACTTAGTGCTAGATGAACTTCTAGTTTAGCTAAGGCGAATAGTTGTCACGATTGTTGTTGGTTTTCTAAGACTATTGAAGGCGGAATTAAATTCAAGTTTTTAATAAAATAATACTAAAACGGTCGGTATGTAATTATACTAACTTAGGTGGGTCAATCTAACCTAGGCTTATAAAGATGTTCACTTAATCTATTCGGTAGAGATTACTAGTTTGAATACCCTCAACTCACACTCTCGTGGTCTTGAATCAGATCTTATCCCTAAAGCCTTATGCCTGCTCTCGCTAGCCCATAAGTGTTTAGAGGTAATTTTTGGAAACTAAATAATTCTAATTTATCTTAAAGCGCTCTCGCTGTATTTAATTTAAATGCCTAACTTTAGCTATCTGGTTAAAATCTCACACTCTCGTGGTCTTGACCCAACCTAATACCCTTTTCTTACTCTCGTAACGAAAAGGTCGAATTCAATTAAAAAGCATCAGCCAGAATGTTAAGCGATTAATTATTTTAGCCCATGGTTATATTTTACCGGTTAAGTCGGTTATAACTACATACCGCCCTAAGGTATTTAGCTACTCATCGAGGTTAAATCAGACTCAGAGTTAATTATTGACTTGCTAATGGCAGAAAAATAAATAGACATTATAAATAAATTAAATTACAATAATTGAAAAACCTGATTAACAAATATCTGAGTCGACTCCTTCTTCCACAGACCGGAAGGCTTGGAGTAGGCGGAAATAAAAATTAAAACGAATGATGAAGGCTGGAAACAAATAAAAGTATAACAATTCCCTAATGTTGGAAATTGTTACACGGTTGGTTTGGATACAAATAAAATAAGGCAGAAAATAGAATGCTGGAAATAATAATTCTGATGGTAAGGTAATTCGGCAGAGCTTCCGCAGGAAATTTGGATACTGAAGTCTCTCCCTCAATTCTCCTGAGCTGGTCCTATTTATAGAGCTTCCAATGGGCTGGTCCTTGGTCTTTTGCTTCTTGGGCTCTGCTGAAGTGGTTGAGAAAATGTTGGAAAGTGGCAGCAGAAAATGGGAGAAGTCTTCCTCACGTGCTGCCTTGAGGAGAATTACTAGGAGGAGTGGGCTTCACTGGTGGCTTGACGTAGTCTGAGTCAAAAATCAAGTTATATCCTTGTCACGGGCGTGACAAGGTCTTCACGCTCGTTGTTTGATGATTTCAAGTGTCACGGTCGTGACTACTTCCTCACGGTCGTGATGGCCCAAAGTAAGGTGTCACGGTCGTGACACCCTTGTAACGACCGTGGTCGTAACAAATTATGCAGAGTTTATGCAGGCTTCTGCCTTGCTTCATTTCTTGTGGTTTCTTTGTTCTTTTCTTCTTAATTCATGATTTGGCCTCGCATAAAGATGTACCTGCAAAATAGTGAGAAAAACTCGAGGGATCGAGCGTTAAAACGGTGAATGCGCGATAAAAGTCAATGAAATCTAGCGATATAACCGATGCGTTTTCTCGTCATCAGGCGTGTTGGACGAATTTGGCCACGAAGCGAGATAGTGAGGTGAGCATTCTAGTGAGGGATTGTATGGATTTCTTTGACTTAGGTGTGGGGAATTCAGAAAACGCTCGACACTTGTCGGGGTTGGCCTCGATCCCCCTCTCAGTGAGGTAGAGCCCAAGGAACTTTCCTTCCTGTACGCCACTGGTGCATTTTTCTGGGTTGAATCGCATTTTACACTCCCTAGCTTGGTCAAAGACATTTTGCAAGTGGAACGTATGATCAAATTCTGTTGAACCCCAAAATTTGACCAACCTTTTCTTTCTAACTTGGCTTATGTTTCATCTCATTTTAGCATTTGCATTTGCATAACATTGGTTCTAATCAGGGGATCAAGAGGTTTGTTTTGCCATTCAAAAGGAGAGCTTCTTTGTTCAAGCTCAAGAAAGGGTATCATTGGTAGCCATCAAGAGTTCATTGCCATCAGGGTTAGATTTCAAAGCTCCTTAAGGGGAGAGATTTGTGTATGGGTGTCACCTTCTTTCTTGAGGATCATCATAGGGTCATAAGAGGTTCATGAGGTCACCATTTTAGATAAGGCTTGGTTAAAAAGCTCAATTTGTATCTTGAGGGGTCTTTATGGAGTTTGTATGGTCATTCAAATCATCTGCAAGAGCCTCAGTCAAAGGGTATGGTATTAGGGTTTCATCTGGTCAATCAAAAGTCAATTGTGGACTTGAGAGGACTCCAGACTTGGTTCTTGAACATTGAAGACATGAGAAGTCATCATGAAGCATCTAGGATGTCATTTTGAGATCAAATCAAAGAGATTCAAAGAGTTCTTAGAGTTACTAAATTAGCATTTCAGTTGATTTCAGCGTAAAATCCCCTTCTTTGGTGCATAACTTCAAGGACAATTTTCACTATGATGCAAGTTCAATCTCATTTTACCAAAAACATAAGAATTGTTCATCATCTTTCAAGCTTTATTTTGAGTACAAGAAATCATTCATTGAGTTTTTACATCTCAAGTTATGGTATCAACAAGTTGGTGTCATCAGATGAAAAAAATTCTGGTCAACTCAAAGTCAACCCACTTCTAAAGCATTTTTTACTTGGAGTCAAGCTTCACCTCACTTTAAAGTGAACATGAAAGTTGTTCCTCATGGTCTTAGCCCTCCAAAAAGTCATAGAAGTCCTTATTCTCATGTATGGAACTCAAGTTATGGTCTTCACAAGGCAAGGGTATTTTTGGAAACTTCATTATAAGTCATTGACTTCAAGCATTACTTTCATCCATTTCAAGGCCTCAAATCCAATTTTGTCCAACATGAAACTTGTGTCCAATGGCCTTAACATTACCATGAACTCAATTTACATGATGTTTGATGGATTGTATGATCTTTTGAGCCATTTTGAAAGTGAAAGCTTGATTTTTGGATATGATTTGGATACCTTAAATTACAAGTCACCATTTGAACTCATTTTAAACTTTTTCACACCATTTAATGATCTTGATACTCCTTACCTCATTTGGACCAACACGAATACATGTTTTATGCCACATTTTCAAACTTTATACCATAAGAAGTCATGAACCAAAACTTACTACAAACTCATTCTCAATTCACCAAAGCCATTCATTTCATTTCTACACATCCTATTGTGCTTGTTGCTGACCCAAAAAGGAGTGTGTGAAGCCATAACCTGTGTGTGCATGAAGTGGAAATGTTTGGTCAAAAATTGAAATCAACTCATACAACCAACATGTGCCTGCATGGAGTGCATTAAGCCCTCATATATAAGTTCAAATTCAAACCTAATTGGTCAGGGTGAAGCTTTCTATGTAGAGAGAAGAGAGTGACTCAAAAATTTCACAAATTTGCTCTTCTTTGAATTGGACATTTCCTAGGGATTTTCTTCAAGCTGGTGCTCATTTCATCATCACTAAAGTTCAAGGATTGGGTTAGCATCATCAGAGCAAATCTTGCAACCATTTTGAAGAGCCAACAGAGCAGCTCCGTTAGGTAATCTTCTTTGATTCCAAACTCTCATTTTAGGCACTTAAATAGGATCATTTTGGGTGCATTTGAAGCCCTACGCAATGTAGGCCATGTTTGGATTATTTCGATTGTTGTTCGATGTATTTTCAGAATGTGTAGCACAAGATTCATGGATTGTTTTCACATGTTTTTAAGAGTCTTTTTTTAAAATGGATAGTGGAATTTTGTTCTACATGGAAAGCCCTTTCGAATGGTACCAGAATCTGCCATTTTTATGGTTGTTTTATCTCTGAGCTCCGACGAGTTGGCCGGAGAATACGACGGGAGTCGTAGCTCCAGTGTCAGGTCCATTCTCAAGTGAAGCTAATGTGGATGAGTTGGACTCTTTGACTGAGGGTCGTGTCTTGCGTGTATTGGTTTGACCAGCTTATGTGTGTGTTTGATTTTCTTGTGTGACATCCAAGTGGATTAATGAAACACTGCGTTTCATTAATCCTGGTTGTGCCTTAGCTATTGGGCTTAGTCCCTTTCTATTGACAACCCCCTGATTGGAGACCCAAGCGCGTTGTTCGCTGGTTTCAGTTCATTTGGATCTTGCTGGCTACACCCCCTCCCTTGTTCATCTTATTTTATTTTATTTTATTTTATTTTGCATTTTCATTTTAATTGTTTTTAAAATGGTTTTGCACTTTCAAAAAATCCAAAAAAATAGTATTATGATATTTCAAGATGTTATTTAGTTTTTCAGTATTTTTATTTTCCATTTTATTTTAATATTTTTATGGAATTTAAGATTTAATGTGTTTTATGGTGTATACATGGTTTTGAATTGATCATTTGAACCTCAATTTTAAATCCCCTAGGACCAAACTATCTCTCCCACTTAGGTGATGGATTGATGAAGTTTTGAGGGTGATTTGAGTTGTCAATGATCTTTTTCCATTTGGTTTTCCTTTGACTTTTCTTGACCCTCGACACACACTCGATAAAATGGAACACCTTGACTTCTTGGACCTATTTGGTGGTGCTTTGAGTGAGCTCTTGACTTGAGGTTTTGCATTCTGTTTGGTCTTTGATCCATCTTGCTTTGAGTATTTTATTTGAGATTTATTGAGATCTCCTTCTATTTTAATTGGATTTTACAAATTCAAGTCATTTTAAGGATGTTTACACATACTAGTCTTGACCTAATCTTAGGGATATGATCATGAGTGATCTCTTGAGCATATCTTAAGCCTTGTTAACTCATGTTAACATGCTGGAGGTGCTTCCTTGCTTGTTTAGAGGTCATTTGTGTGTGTAACTTGTAACAGCCCAATTTTTCAATAATTAATTATTCATGTTAATTAATTTATTTATTTGGATGATTTTAATTATTGGAATTATTGGTAGATATTTGAGAGGGGAATTTATGGAAGGAAATAGAATGGAAGGAATATAAGGAAAAGAGGAAAGAAAAGGAAAAGATAGAAACATAAGAGAAAAGAAGAGAAAGAAAGAGGAAGGGGAGAAAAGAGAAGGAGAAGAAGGAAAAGTTGGAAAAGCTCAAGAACAACTCTCAAGCATCGATTTAACCAAGGTAAGGGTGTGAAATATCATTATCTTGTCAATGTATATGATTATGTATACTTGGGTTAGATTGTTGGATGTTTTTCTACAACTTCCATTTTAGGGCAAAAGTGGATTTAATCGATAGAAACCGAGTTTTAACGGTAAAAAATGAGAATAAGTGGTATAATTTAATCGAGGGAAGTTAGACTAAGGCTATGGAACTGGTTTGGTGAGAATTGGTCGGTTTTGTGGAGAGTTATGGAAGTTGGACAGTGAGGGTTTTGAAGTTCGCAGACACTCGCTAGCTTGTTCGCTAGGCGAGCTGGTCGCGAACGTTCGCTGCAGCAAGATGTAGCGAGTAGGTAGCGAGCGGTCCCAGACTTGGGCATAATGGATTTGGGGTTCTTCGCTGGTAGCGAATGGGGCAGCGAAGGTTCGCTAGGACTTCGCTGTGGCGAGCTGGGTAGCGAAGCAAGTCAGCAGCTTCTGTTTTCCTTCGCGAGCTTGTTCGCTAGGCGAACAGGTAGCGAGCACTCGCTAGAGACTCGCTAGGCAAGCATGCTAGCGAGCGTGACATCAATTGGTTTTCTCTGTGATTTCATTCCATGTTGATTTCTTGGTTTGATTGTGTTCGATCCTTGTTGGAATGAATAATTGTGTGCCATGAAGTATATGTTGTGCGTAGCCGTATGGCGTGAATCCTAGATTATGAATTGTGGTCTTTTGACAAATATAATGCATTATTTTAATTGATTAAAATACATGATGAATGTTATTGAATTCGTTGCCGTGAGCACGATGTTGTGAATGCATATTGTTTGGATGCGATTGTGTTTTAGAATGCATGAGAACATATTATGAATATGTGCGAATTGCTTGGTAAATATATTGATGATATTGAATATGAATATGTTGCGTGTGTAATCATGTTATAATTCTTGAGTGATGAATTATTTGAATGCATGGGATTAAGATGCGAGAACGGTCTTAAGTGCATTTGGTGGTTGATTGCATATGCATCATTTAGTTAAGAGGAAATGTTTGCTAGTTTCATGGAGACTAGTGAGTTGTCCCAAACCTAGAAGGGTGGGTTTGAAAGCTTAGGGAACGGGATTTTATTGTTATCGGTCTAGAAGGGTGGACCCGGTTTAAGTGTAAAAATCAAAAAATGATAACGAGTGTTGGTACCACATGGCATGAGTTGCATTGAGTTGCATTGAGTCACATGGAAATGTGTAATGTTGTATGAGTGTATGTTGGTGTGAATTGTGGAGTTGAGAATTATGGATGTGTGCATGATGAAATGTGCTTGGTAATTATCCATATTTGTCTGTATATATGTTGTGATGTGTATGATGATTGGAATGAATTGTGGTGAGAAAATGTGAAATATATGTGTTCTATACTTGTATATATATAATTTATATGCATTGATTATTACGATAATGTTTCTCACCCTTCTGCTGTTTTATAATGCTCTATGAGGCATTGCAGATTAGCTTTGATGGAGGTCTTTTGTGAATTTTAGCTTCAATCTTTTGGTCGGTTATGCTCTGATATGTAGCATCGAGTAGTTAGGATTGTATAGTATTCTTTTGGGATACATTTTGTATATGTATCTGATGGTAAAAGTTTATGTAAACACTAATGATGTGATGACACAACTGAATGATATATATTTATATGATTACATGTTTTAAGTGATTCAAATGTTTAGATTTTCCGCTTTAATTCTAAATATTGAGATGTGGGTGTAAGGACTAAGTTCCTCTGTTGAACTACCCCACTGTTGCATGTCTTTTATAGAGCAGGTGTTGTATGTTATGTTGCGCATGATGTGGCATACTTCTTTTATACCATGTTTCAAATTTACTCTGGTAAAATTTTATTATGTGATTTATTTGTTTATTTGGGGGTATAGAAGGGGTGTTACATTAAGTGGTATCAGAGCAGGTCGGTCTGTTGACCAAGTTGTTAACGTGTTCATTCCCTTATGCATTTGGTATATGTGTGTAGCACTATCTATATGGTTGTTCTAACGAGGATTTGTTGTGGGAATCAAGAATAATGGTTGCAGGCAGGAATGATGAAGCGATTGCTGAGGCGTTAACGAGGTTGGCTGAAGCGATTTGGCAGAATCCTCAAGCCAATGTGAATGTTGGAAATAACGCTGATGATGGGTTTCGTGCTTTGGGAAGGTTTCAAAGGAACAATCCACCGATTTTCAAGGGAACTCATGAACCTGACAAAGCACAAGTTTGGCTGAAAATGATTGAGAAGATCTTTCTAGTCATGAATTATTCAGATGCGCAGTGGGTGCAGTTTGGCACTCATATGCTTGAAGAGGAAGCTGAGGACTGGTGGGGTAATACTCGCCAAAGGTTTGAAGAGGATGAGATTGTGGTTACTTGGGATATTTTTAGAGAGACATTTCTAGAGAAGTATTTTCCAGAAGATGTGCGTGGTAAGAAGGAAATTGAATTCCTTGAGCTGAAGCAGAGTAACTCAATTGTGGCCGAGTATGCCGCAAGGTTTGAGGAATTGATTAAGTTTTGTCCTCACAATGACACTGCTAATGCTGAGAGATCCAAGTGTCTCGAGTGTGTGAATGGTCTGAGGCCGGAAATCAAGCAAGCTGTTGGTTATCAGGAAATTAGGCAATTTTCTGAGTTGGTGAACAAAAGTAGAATTTATGATGAAGATAGTAGGGCTCAGTCTAGCCACTACAAGAGTTTAAGTGACAAGAAAGGAAAAGGTCAATTTAGAGGAAAGTCGTATGTGACTCGTGCAGAGAAGGGGAAACAGAAAGCTGGTTACGGCAAGAAGCCGAGTGGGGGAGGAGCTTCCACTCCGGTGAGATGTTTTAGATGCGGTGAAGAGGGACATCGTGCTCTCGAGTGAAAAAGTGTTGAGCAAAAATGCTTTAAGTGTGGGAAGCCAGGCCATAAAGCTCTTGAGTGCAGAAGCGGTGCGAATGTGACTCGCTACAACTGTGGTGAGCAAGGACACATTAGTACCAAGTGTGAAAAGCCAAAGAAGACTCAAGGGAATGGGAAAGTGTTTGCTCTATCAGGATCAGAGACTTCTAGTGAAGATCGATTGACCCGAGGTACGTGCTTCATTAATGGTATACCTTTGATCGCTATAATTGATACTGGAGCTACACATTCTTTTATTTCCTTTGATTGTGTTAAGAGGTTAAGTCTTGAGTTGTCTGTTATGAGTGGAGGTATGGTTATTGATACTCCTGCTATGGGTTCGGTAACTACCCCGTATGTGTGTTTGAATTTCCCGTTGAGTATTTTTGGTAAAGACTTTGGAGTTGATTTAGTGTGTCTTCACTTAGATCAACTGGATGTTATTCTTGGGATGAATTGGTTGGAATTCAATCGTGTCTATATTAACTGTTTTGACAAAACGGTTATTTTTCCTGAACCTGAGGATGAGGAAGATTTGTTTATGACTGCTAAACAAGTGAAGGAATCACTGCAAGATGGTGCTAAGGTATTTTTGTTAATGGCAATGGTGAGCATTGGTGAAAGTGGAACGATTGATGTTTTACCAATTATCCATGACTTTCCGGAAGTTTTTCCAAAGGAGATAATAGATTTACCGCCGGAACAAGAAATGAAGTTTGTGATCGACTTAATTCCTAGAACTAGTCCGATATCGATGGCTCCATATCATATGTCCGCATCGAAATTGAAAGAGTTGAAGAGTCAACTTGAAGATCTACTTGAGAAGAGGTTTATTCGTCTGAGTGTGTCACCGTGGGGTGCACTGGTGTTATTGGTTAAGAAGATAGAAGGTTCTATGAGACTCTGTGTGGATTATAGACAATTGAACAAGGTGACTATCAAGAATAAGTATCCACTTTCGAGGATTGATGATTTGATGGATCAGTTAGTTGGTGCGAGTGTGTTTAGTAAGATAGATTTGAGATTTGGGTATCATCAAATTCGCGTGAAGGATGAGGATATTCAGAAGACTACTTTTAGAACGAGGTATGGACACTATGAGTATTCTGTGATGCCATTTTGTGTGACTAATGCACCAGGTGTATTTATGGAGTACATGAATAGGATTTTCCATCCTTATTTGGACAGGTTTGTGGTGGTGTTCATTGATGATATTTTTATTTATTCGAAGAGTGAAGAAGAACATGCCGAGCATCTGAGGATTGTGTTATATATATTAAAAGAGAAGCGGTTATATGCTAAACTTTCTAAGTGTGAATTTTGGTTGAAGGAAGTGAGTTTTCTTGGTCACATGATTTCAAGTAGAGGTATTGCAGTTGACCTGTCGAAGGTTGAAGCGGTATCGCAATGGGAGACTCCAAAATCAGTTTTTGAGATTAGAAGTTTTCTTGGTTTGGCGGGATATTATCGGAAATTCATTGAAGGATTTTCCAAGTTATCTTTACCGTTGACGCAGTTGACTAGGAAAAGTCAAGCTTTTGTTTGGGATGCGAAGTGTGAGGGAAGTTTTCAAGAACTTAAGAGAAGGTTGACGACAGCTCCTGTTTTGATTTTGCCGAGTTTGTGTATTCTTGTTTGACTTGTCAGAAGTCGAAGATTGAGCATCAGAAACCGTCGGGTAGGATGAAACCGTTGTTTATTCCTGAGTGGAAATAGGATATAATTTCTATGGATTTTGTATCTGGTTTACCGAGGACGCCGAGTAACTTTGAAGCTATTTGGGTTATTGTGGATAGATTGACCAAATCTGCTCACTTTATTTCTATGCGAATGGATTACCCGTTAGAGAGGTTGGCAA